>VDFB02382280.1:0-60964 GCA_007258455.2 Sequoia sempervirens | reverse complement strand
CATAAATGATGTCAAATTTATAGTTTGGCACAAACATTGTCGTTTTTCCTCTCCTACGATAGTGCTGGTCAAATGAGAGAGTAAATGATCGAATGACGCATTCATGAGGATCAATTAATGCTATCTACATGTGTTCAATTGGAAGCAATAAGCCTCAATTTTTTTAAACGGTTATAAGTTCCCAGTCTACCAAGAGAATATCAAATTTGTATTGGAATTCATTAGAAAATATCATATTTAGTAATTGTCATTGATGGTGTCATACTCCTTTCATAGACCAATGTTGTAACAACTGTTGTTTTTTTGTTCTCAGACTGTGGAGCTCTTGTTGGGTATGCCCAAGGTACTACTCGGGTGCCCGGGTTCTTTGTGGGTCCTTCACAGAAGGATCCATAGAGAACCTAGGCGTTGGGGCTGTACCTTGGCCGTACCCAAGGACAAACCCGAACTGCACCAGGACTCGAACCATAACCATACGCGTACCTAGGTCAAATATGAAGGACCCGATCACTTAGGCAATAGTTGTAAATAATGTTAAAATAATAGTGTAATGGGGGCATTGGCTTTTGGGAAGGAGTTATAATCCTTGACACTTGGTAGCCTACTTACGATAGATTAGCATGATGTAATGTACCCCTCGTGAGTTAGCCAATTGTTGACTATTAGCGTATCCATTGGGTCCCTGTAGGTTAATCAAATGGTTCAAGGAGCTCCCAGTTCGTGGAGTAACATAATTTAGTGTCATTCCATGTTAGTTTGGGAGTGTTCCAAAGGTGTTACCATAAATCAGGAGAAAGAAGTGAAATAAATGCTTCAGCTATTATATAATAATAAGTTCACTTAAATATTTATTTAAATATTTAAAGTGACTTATTTGTCAATTAAGGTGGCTAAATAGGAGCAATTTTTAAAAGGTATTATTTAATGCTCATTTTGGAAAAAAATAATGGGGAGACATTAGGAATTTGATTAAATATTATTTTATTTTCAAAAGGCATTGGAGTTTGGGAAGAGAATGAAATAATAATGTTGAGTTCATTTTGGGTATACGGGAATTATTTTTAGAGATTTGTGCAAAAAAGTACTTCAAGATCTTCCTGAGGATGAAAACCCTCAAGGAGAATATTAGCTATTGTGGTGAGAGATCCACCATGGTTGATGGCTGTTTGATTCAATCCGAATTGGTGCTAGTGCTTAACGGTTTAATTAGCAAGTTTGATTATTGAGGTTCACTTGTATGTTCTTTCAATAATATAAACATGGAGATAAGTTACAGGTTATGGGGTTAATTTGGTACATTTTCCAATAAATTAAAAATGGGGTTAGGTAGCAAGGTTCAAAAGGTTCCATGATTTGTTAAGTATTGCTTACAAATTTGATATTGTCTATCTCAAAGGAAAGAGAAACGTTGTGGCTGATGTGTTATCTAGGAGACCATTTATATGCTCAGTTGAGGTTACAATGGATTGGGAAAAGAAGATTTCAGCCGAGTATGCTAAGGATCCTTGGTCTACTAGTATCATTGAGGGTACTACATAAGATGAGAAGTTCATTGTGGTGAATGAATTCATTATTTACAAAAACAAAATCTATTTGGTACCTAATTTTGCTTTTAAGGCGAAGGTAATAAGGTCCTTTAATGATACACCAATGGCTGGTCACCTAGGTTTCTTCAAGATAGACAAATTCAAGAAAGGTTACGTTGAAAGGACTTAAAATGAAGTCCTCAAGTATGTTTGGGAATGTCACACTTGTCAGTGAAATAAGGCTGAGCATACTTATCCTGTCAGTTTATTGCAGCCCCTCCCAATTCTCAAACAAAAATGAGAAAGCATCTTGATGGACTTCATAATGGGACTTCCTAAAGTGCAGAATAAAGCTTGCATTTATGTAGTAGATGAAAAATTAACCAAATTTTCCCATTTCTTTGCTATCTCAATAGCTTTTTTAGTGGTACAAGTGGTAGATCTATTTTGTTAGGAGATATTCAGGTTGCATGGGATGCCCAATAACATAGTCAATGACAGGGACAACAGGTTCTTGAGTTTACTTTGGTAGGAAATTTTTAGATTGAGCGGGATTGAGCTCACTCTCAGTACCAGCTATCACCAACAAACAAATGGTCAGACTGAAATTGTTAAAAAGTGGGTAGAATGGTATCTCAGGGATTACATATCAGGGCAGCAAATGCATGGGTAAAATGGTTGCATTTAGGCGAATACTGTTACAACTCCATTTATCACATGCCAATTAAGATGTCACCATTCATGGATTTATATGGGTATGAAGCTCCTAGCTTCATAGATTTACTTTTTGGTGATAGTATGGTACCCAAGGCCAAGGACTTATTACAAGAAAGTCAGGATATTATGAAGTCATTGAAGGAAAACATACAACATGCCCAAAACCAATAGAAACAATATGCAAACCGACATTGCATTAAGCATGTCTTTGAGGTAGGTGACATGGTATATTTGCAGATGCAACCATATAGGCAATGCACTCTCAAGAGTGGATCGAAAAAACTTAAGCCACAATTTTGTGGCCTGTTCAAGATCTCCAAGAGGATTGGAGAAGTGGCTTATGAGCTAGAGCTACCGACAAGTAGCAAAGTACATAATGTCTTACATGTTTCACGCCTCAAGCAAGCACTTGGGCATAATGTAATTCCTTATTTTGAGTTGCCACCATTGGATGAGGAAGGAAAATTGATTCTTATTCTAGAGGCTATTATTGATTTTAGGGAGCGTACTTTACGAAGGAGAACTATCAAAGAATATTTAGTTAAGTGGAAGAATTTGTTGGTTGAGGATGCTACAAGGGGGAGTGAGTAAATTCTTCAACATCCAAATTTACAATTGCTTGGGGACAAGCAATTTTTGGGAGGGAGGATTGTAATGTACCCCTAGCTTGTTGTTGAGTATTAGCCTATCCATTGGGTTCCTTTAGGCTAATTAGATGGTTCAGGGACCCTACAGTTCTTGGAGTAGCAAAATTCGGTGTCATTCTATGTCAGTTTGGGAGTGTTCCAAAGGTGTTTCCATAAGTCAGGAGAAAGAAGTGAAATAAATGCTTAAGTTATTTTATAATAATAAGTTCACTTAAATATTTATTTAAATGTTTAAAGTGACTTATTTATCAATTAAAGTGGCTAACTAGGAACAATTTTAAAAGATATTATTTAATGCTCATTTGACAAAAATAATGGGGAGACATAAGGAATTGATTAAATGTTATTTTATTTTCAAAAGGTGTTGGAGTTTGGGAAGAGAATAAAATAATAATGTTTAGTTCATTTTGGGTATACGAGAATTATTTTTAGAGATTTGTGTAGAAAAGTACTTCAAGAACTTCCTGAGGATGAAAACCCTCAAGGAGAATATTGGCTACGGTGGTGAGAGATCCACCATGGCTGATGGCTGATCGATTCAATTTGAACTGGTGCTAGTGCTTAATGGTTTAACTAGTGGGTTTGATTTTTAGGGTTTACTTGTACATTCTTTCAATGATATTAAAATGGAGATAATTTACAAGTTATGGGGTTAATTTGGTACATTTTCCAATAAATTAAAAATGAGGTGAGGTAGCAAGGTTCAAAAGGTTTTGTGATTTGTTAAGTATTGCTATCTAGACAAAATTGTTACAGGGAAAATTGTGGCATGTGGCGCTTAATAATATGTGAATAGCCTTTGAGTTTAGTTTATCTACATAGTCGTTGATAAGAGTGTTTAATATAGCCGGTAATTCTTAGTTAATATGGCGAACCCATTTTGCAAATTGGGACTCCTTAATGGTTATGTAGCAAGTTAGGTTATGTTAATTGGGTGACAAATTCTAAAGCTAGTCGAATCCAATTAATAACCATTGCATTTACAAACAGTTGGGCGTAACTATATTTCCATATGTGGTTTCCAGCCACTATTCCTGTTAGGCGTGAATCCAAAAGAAAGATGGTCGGGATTTTAATGTTGGTTGTGAATTGTTCATGCCTTTCTTGTTGAGCATCGATACTTGAACATTTGGGAGAAAAGTCTGTTTACTGTTGTTTTGACAATCATTATAAGGGATTGTTTAAAGACTTAGTCGCTGCCTTGTGCTGGATGCACTTTTCTGTGTTGGGCACATTTCATTTAATTCTAAGTGGAGAATTTGATAGTGGTTCAGGTATATACCATTTAGGCTAGGCTTTATGCTGTGGTACTCTTTCCCCAATATAGTTTACACACAAAATCTTTTTAGAGTTGCAGTTATGAAAATTTAAAGGACACAAGGAGTTATGTCTAATTGAGTCTTTAATTACTTCTGTCGGTTCATTCCTTATAGCTGGGACGTGAAGTGTGACACTCGGTGGTATAATCCAATTTATTAATTGAGTCGGGTCAAAATTCTTTGGAATTCGCAGCTGTCAACATATGTGGTGTTGGTTGAAATTCTATTTTAGGTGACATGATTTTTGTGGAAGGGCGCTAAGATGTAAGAAATTAATAGGAAGGAGTTGTGCAAATATTAAGAGGTCAGAAAATTTAATTTATATCTGAGTTTTAATGATCAGTTTGAAGTTGAATGTTATTCTGTTTAAAAAGGCCAATCATTTTGTTTGTATGTTAACTGTTCAATGAAATGTTAGTATCTATTTCTATTGGCAATGGTGATAAATTACTTCTTTTGAATCGTATAAGCAAACATCAAGAACAAAAACCTCTTCACACAAGTATACAAGTTGGGTGACAAACACTTATCACTGAAACATTGGCAAAGTGCAAGTATTAAATTGATAGGGGAATACTATGGTGGTATCAGAGCACATCAGTTTTCCTGTAGCCTGTTGGGTGAGTGATGAGTCCAAGCACTCATCATTATTACTTGAGGAGAAACAGGTCTAATCAAGATTTTGAAACTCAGCCTAAGATTGAACATGAAGAAGAGTTGGATATTTTTGAAATGGGTGAAAGAAGGATAGAACCCTCTATTTTGAAAAATATGATGAATGTCAAATGATGCAACTTATGACACAGTCTCAACAATAGGTGGCACAATCACAACAGTAAATCACTCAAATATTTGCACAAATGATGGGAAACAATGCTAATGCTGGTACCAATGCTAACAACGGGCCTGAAGGATCTACAATTAATAATCGAGTTGCTCATACATTCGGTGGCTCGATTAATTCTAGACCCTCCATGCCAAACTTCTTCCCAAGAGATAACCCTCCAGAGGTGAATAATGAACCAACAGAATAGGAAGTGCATGCTCAAGCTATGAGAGATTGGAGGGCATTAGGTGCAGATTTCCAGGCTGAAATGTCATTTCAGGATTATTTGGAATTCAGGAAAAGGCATAGACCCCATAGAAGTGGAGCTGGTAGGCCACAAAACAATGACTTGCAAAGAAAAGTGGGTAAGCCATCAATTCCGTATTTTGATGGTTCTGGAAAGACTACAGCTAGAGCTTAGGTCCAAAAGCTTGATACTTATTTTCAGCTCAATCCTATGGCTGAAGATGAAGCAATTAAATATGCAACTTTACACCTAGATGGGAGTGCACACGAATGGTGGCACCACGAAACAATAACTTTGAGTCATGATCAGATTGTTTCTTATGAGGAGTTCACACAAAAATTAATTGATAGATTTGACAAAAAAGATCCCAAATTACACTTCACGGAATTAGCATAGTTGAGACAATGGGGTTCAATGGAATCTTATATTGCAGATTTCCAGAGATTATCAATGATAGTGATCGATATTTCAGAGAGGAGGTTGATTGTGTTGTTCATTGATGGGTTATCTGATCCCTTGAGGGGTTGCATTAAGGTCCTTTGACCACAAACATTATAGGAAGCCACTAAAAAGGCGAGGGACACGAAGTCTTCTATTTTCCAAAGTAAGTTTCAGTCAAGAGGGTTCCAACAAAGGAAAGCCAAAGGACAGAAACCTTTTCAGAGAGATCCAGATCAGAATACGAAGGGATCAACAAGACTGATTGAATACCAGCTTAATGACCTTTTGGAAGAAATTATGCTTCCAATGTAAAGAACCTTGGGATCCAACTCATAAGTGCTCAACTAAGGCTAAGGCTAAGCTAATTGAGTACTATTGAAAGGAGGAATCAGCTGCTGAAAGTTCATAACAACAAACTGATTTAGATGATAAAGAAAAAAAAGTTCTTTAGAAGAGTCAAAAAATGGGTGCACACTTGCCCAACTCTCTAGCTTCCAAAAGGTTGGTTCTTTCAGAGTTCAAGGTGTACTATGTGGACAGCGGATAGCATTCTAATTGATACATGTGCCACACACAATTTTATTGATGAGGGAGTGATATCCAGGAGGGGAATAAAGACACAGAATTTTGATGGCTTCAAGGTGATGGTAGCGGATAGATTCACTCTCACATGCACTAGGAAGGTCCTGAATTTGAGCATTCAGTTAGGTGAGTATGAGAATAAAGTTGATTTTTATGTGGTGAGCATAGGGGACACAAATATAGCACTGGGTATGTAGTGAATGCAGTCTATTGGAGAGTTCTATATGAACTTACAAACCACTTAGAAAATGGGGACATTACAGTCCTCCCTTCTTGGGATTGCTTTCCCACAAGCAATTGCAAGCCTGGATCTTGCAAAAAACATCCTCAAATGGCAAGTCTCTCCAACTAGTCAAGTCCTCCATGATCACCCTACTCCTCAACTTGTGGCTACTTCTCCCATAATGAATAAGAATAGTGTGCAAAGTGAGTTCCGATGGCTAGAGATAGAACAATACTGGCCATACACACTCAAACTTAAACCTGCTCCATCCTTCAAACTTTGAGATTTTGCTCTTCAAGGTTGGCGATCTCCCATCATCAAGAGTAGTATCAGGTACAAGCAACGACTTCCCTTCTTCATCCAAAGGAGGAAGCTCAGGAGAAGATGTGGTATGTTGCTCACTTACCCTCTTGAGGCAAGATGCATGAGATATATTATGAATCCAGCTACACATAGGTAACTCTGACTCATAAACATCCTCTCCAACTCTTCACTCTCAATCCTGAAAGGTTCGTAGAAATGAAGCTTTAGCTTCCCTGCACCACTCCTCAATGTAATCTGTTTGTATAGCTGTAGGAACAAGAATACCAATTCATCAACCTCAAGTTTCATGTACATATCCTGCATCAATGCCTTCACTCCAAAAGCTCCTTTGTCCACAAGTGCTAAGTCTACCAAAGACAGCGTCATATCTATCCAAAGCCCTGAATAATGTTTTATGTCTATCAATATGTGATAGGTGATATCATAATAATGCTCTCTGAAACACAACCACCTGCACGAAGTCTTCCGCTGCTCCACTCTGATACAAATATCACTCATCCAAATGTTGTGAAACAATTCACCACGATCCTTGTGAAGTATTGTACCAATCACACCAATACCTAGACCCCAAATTATTAGACCATCACACCAACTGAAAAATGAATCGATAAGTGTCTCTCATCATGCCACCACAACAAACTATCCTCCTAGACCTGAATTGTCTCATATGGATGTGAAAAGTGTCCATCATATGTGCATCACCAAACATGCAAATCCTCTCTAGGCTGCTGGTACAAATCAGAACAACACTGTGAAAATTGAAAATCAAGCCTATGATCATGCCAAGAATGCTTTTGCTATCATAAGATGATAGGATCTCATCATCATGCAATCTCCCAACGCTGTAGTGACAATCCCATGCACACCAATCCATCCAAACAGCTGCAAACATCCATTTGCTGTCTGAAAACTCCATGATCAACAATATAGAACAACCATCAATCATCAAGGAGTGAGCTGAAAACCAATAGATTGGGTCTGAAAATTTTCTGTTCTCATTCTCATTTCTGTTTCTTGGACTATAGTCCAGCTGAAACTCAACATCCCCATGCACATACAACTACAAATCGGATGCCTCCATGACATGTCCTTCAAGTTTTGAAGCTAGGACAGTATTGTGCTCACCCAGAGGATCATCACCATGATAGCATGGTGTCAAAACACAAGTAGGCTTATTGAGCTCTCAAAGAATGGTTAAACTCTTAATCAAATCTGAATCACAACTGTTCTTCTCTACATATGCATAACTATCATTATTTGCGAGTCCACAAAGTATAGGCACAACTTCCTCTTCCTTAACCCTGACTTGAGCCTTCAATTGGCTCTCCAAATGATGTGTTTCATGAACCCTATGATTAAAATCATTTGCACAAAATAAATTTTCTGATTTGTTTTCAAAATCATACCTCTCAACAAGTTCAGGCAAATCTGATTGGTCTTCATTTTCTACCATCATAAGAGGTTCAACCATCATAGTTTCTTCCCTTGGAAGTATTAGAGATTGACGAAGAAGTGTATCTCGTTGCTGCCTCTCATGGTCCATGTGACTGAATTGTTCCTTGATATTCTATAGGTGCTGTTTTGCTTGAGCAGCTAGCAACCTGGCTTCCTTAGCCCTTCTTAGCCATCCCTCACACTTTTTTTGTCCTTACAACATCCTCTATGTTATGATGTACAAAATAAGATTGTTTGTAGTTTGTATCCACAACCGTTACCTCATGCTTAGCCATCAAATCTTGAGTATCAACAAGGTAAGGCTTCTTACCACTATCATCCTCGTTTGATTTATCTATCACCTCATGATTACATGAAGATAATGGATTGCTGTTCATAATCAAGAAATCACAGCTGTCATCATACCTTTTTGTGGTGTCTTCATGGATCTCAAGTTCATCTCCCTTCATTGTTGGGTGTTCATCATCAAGTGCTGGTCCAAGAGATGTATCCAGCTGAAAACCAAGTGTACTACTTGTCATAACTTCTATACCATGGCTGAAAGTTGTACCTTCATTGACCTTCAACTCTTGCCATGCTAAATGTCTTTGATCCAATATATCCAAGTCATTTTGCTCATCACATAACAAATTGCCTTCATATGTATTAACAATATCACCTTCAAGGTCACCCAACTCACAATTTGATTGCTTGCAATTACTATGTAGGGATGGTGAGACAATGCTCTGCTCAAATAATGGATCATCAAAAGAATTCATACGTTCATGTGACTGATTGGTCGTTGCTGGTCTGGCAAACTTTATAACAGCATACCTTCAGCCTTATTGTTATCATGAAAACTCATGTGCCCTTCACTTGTGCATGTATGAAGTGATTCTTCTTTGCCCATATCATCATTCTACTGAAGTGAACTTGTGAGCATGGCTTCGTCTTCTTTAGGGCTTCCACACGTATGACTAGGTGTTCAAACTTCTAGGCAAGTGAAGCAAATGTTGTTCTCTCTTCTTCTTAGGATCACCCATAGGCTGCCAATCACAAGGAAGCAATTCTTCTTTCTTTTCTTTTTTCTCAATGCTCTTTTGGATAACTTCTGATTTTTCTTCTTCTCTTCTCAATTTTTTGATGTAGTTATATAGATCTCTCTTTCCTAGATTCCCATCTTCATGCATTCCCAAATAAGCATAAAAAAAATTGACCCTCAAGGGAGGACTGTAATGTAGCACCAATGCGTCTATCCTCTTTGACCCTCAAGGGATCACATGGATACAAAAAATTTGGAACTTGAAACAAAGAGTCCACATGCCCTAAACTGTAAGTTGTATCTCTTATTCTATCACCTTTTTTTGCATGCTTTCAGTTTCCATGATGACAAGAATTTTGTGAGACATAGGAAGCAACAAATCTAAAACATCTTCATACCTTTGGCTGCGAACAAAATCCTCCTCGTTATTTGCTAATAAGGAATTTGTTGAGATATCCTCGACACCTCCTTTTTTGTGACTCAACATCTTTGAATTTGGGTTAGTTAAGTTCCTCTCAAATGCATATTCGTCTACGATGCTACTTGGAAAATTGATTAATGACTCATCCTTTGAAAGCTTGAAAGGTTTGGTATGATTTGGCGTATATTCCTTCAACTTGAATTCTTCATACCCAACAAATAGAGTTTTTCCCACCTTCATCTCATCGGTCTTTTGCTGATATGCACAATCATTAGAAATTAACGAGGAATCTTCACCTTCAACTTGCCGATTGGGGACCTCTTGTTCTTGCTCTATGATGTTTGATAACTTCAATTTTTCTTCTTGGTCCACTATCACAACTTCTTTCTTGACACCCTCTTGTATTTCTGTCTCTATTGTACCCTTCATTGTTTCGGGTTCCATCATCTTGGGTTCTCCCTCTTTCAAGAATGATTCTTTTGGCTCCTATACTTTGCACCTTTTCCTCCGTCCATTTCTTATTTTCATATCATAATACTCCTCAAAAGACATTTCACGACAAATGGAAAGATTCAGAGCAATATAATCAGCGTGATATCTTGCCCTCTCATCCTCTTGTCGTGGGTGTATAGGTTTTTCTTGCTTGGTTACTATCGTAGCCGTCTCCTTCAAATCTGATTTTTCTTCTTCCTTCAAAGACATTCTCTTTGTCTCTTGATGCTCTATCCTTGCAATAAAGTCCTGATATTCATGCAATTCCTGTAACTTTTCTAACATTTCTAACATGGATTCTTGAATTTTCTTCATCTTTTTGGCCTGCAAACACTAAACACTGATATGTAGTTGCAAAAAAATGACATTCAATGGATATAATCTACCATAAAATGATGAAATTTTGATGTTCCACAAGCTGGCAGGTTTCTGCTCTAATACCACTGTAATATCCCCATTGGGATCTGCCCAAAAATTCTGATTTTGTTTCTGCTTAAACCCTAATTCTGATTTCTGTTTTTTTTTTTTATTTTCTGAAAACAAAATATCACAGCAAACATACGAGTGCCCAAATGTGATAAATAAACATGCTGAATGATGCTACCTATTGATATTTATATCAAACATGAAATCCATCAGGAAAAACACAAGATAGGACATCCAAATGCCACATACAAATCTGATTTTCTGTAGGTAACTTATGCTGTTACGAAATTGAATATTCTGGACTGATTTTTAAATGACTTCATGGGCTCAAACATGCCAAACATATTCCCAGATTTCTGCTCTATAAATCAGATTTAAAACTAAGATTGTACATGCCACAAATTTGCAATTAGTCTTCAAACAACAAACCCTAGATGGGCGAACCCTTCCTTGGTAAGTGCTTAGGGTTTGCTACTGCAGAAATGCAAAATCGCCCTCCAAAAATGGGTGCTCAAGTCTGCACCAAAGTGGTGCTCCAAATTAGGGAAAAACCTTAATGCAATATGCACACAAAATGCCACAACAATGCTGCTTCAATTCTGGTCTGCAAATCTGATTATGCAATGATGCTCCAAACCTCCAAATGTCTCCAATGAAGTGCAATTAGAACTCCGTTATGAGTCCTCCACAAGATGAGCTAGGTTTTTGTCCAACTTCATCTTTGGAATAAAACCCAACCAAAGTTGCAGCCGAAGAGAAGAATTTCCAAATGAAAATATGATATGAATCCCCAAATGACCTCAAATGTTCTTATACTTATAGCCACCTTTCCCCTCCAAATCTGGCCGACCTCCTCAAGGTGAAATATTTATTTTATTTGCTTTGTTTTTTTTCCTCCAATCTTGGCTGACCTCAATAAAGTATTCTCATTTTATTTTTGTTGTCTTCTCCAAGAGAGCGGACCTCTTTATGACCCTTGATATTACATTTTTAGGCCCTTGCCTAGGTCGTCCACCTTCAAGGCCATTTTATTTTATTTTTCAAATGGCTCATAAAAATATAGGAAGTCGCTTCATATCTTCAATTTGCTCGATAAAATTGATTAAATATAATATTTAATTAATTAGGTCATTCCTTTAGTCCTCTGGCTTAGCCTACGCGAATAGGATAGGCTAACCGACCCCATTAGGTGACCAATCAAAAAATGGGGACATTACATGTACTGCTCCCCCTTTCTATATCTCTCCCCCTTTGATATCAATGGCAAAGCGAAACTTAGTATTTTCACAGAGGAAACTCCCCCTATCTGTAATACTTCCTCTTGACATCAACGACATCAGTCTTCCTTTTCCTATATCTCTTGTTGTAATTCTCCCTCTATGACATCAATAGCATTGAGATGCTTTATTACCTTAATGTAGAATATGCATTAGCTGATCTATCTTTGAATTGTCTTCTCCATAGAGCTGAAAGATATTGCATTGATTAGCTCTCCCTTTCTCTACTTCTCCCCCTTTGACATCAATGGGGCGTGTTGTGAAACTACACAACACTACATAGGTTTGTTAGTACCTTTATCTTCACTATGTGCATATGTTTCTTTCAAGTATATATGCCTAGAGCTAATGAAAATACAATCTTTTAAGCATTTTCATGAACAAGATTTTTGTTTCTTTGACTTGGTTGTTAAGATCCTTATCTTTATATTTTATCATTTTGCTCCATGTCTGGCATATTAGATGGTGTTGATCTCAACTCTAGTAGATCATGCTCACAACCATCCATTGATATTTCAAAGAGAGCTGTGGGACAATAGTCTAAAACAGATTCAAATGTGTTGTGTGGAAACAATTGTGAAGAGAGAGTGCAACAACAATAATTAGTGTGTTGAGGCAAAGAGAATACAAGAACAATAGAACAATATGATTGAATTGCAATTGCAAGATTGCATTATGCAAATTTCAATACAATGATTTGAGAGAGATATATATCCACCAAAGACTTATATATTTTTATTCAAAGAATAACTGTATTATGTTAATGTATAGGAGAGGGACATGATACATGTCATGATGCTTAAAAGAGACACAGGGGTTCACCTTATAACAATTTATATTTTTTTTCATTTTTATGAACTAGAGAATAACTATGCTGAATAGGGCCAACGCTTCTAGAGATGTGCAATATAGGATATGGAGAATTAGGACTTTGTAGTGTGACCAATGTGTGCTTGGGATGATACTAAAGTTGGTGGTGAAGACAACATGTATTGGGGGAAACCATTGTTGTGCCACAAGATTATCAAACTACTAGATCCTCCTAGATCAATCTATCTCCTTAAGAAGCAATGGTCCCCTTTGTGGAAGGTTAAATAGAATATGTGCAAAGTGTTGTGTAACTTGAGCTTTGGTGAACCATTTCCATCGGGAAGGAACTTGACCCACTTTGATGATTTAGTAGATAAGAATTCACACTTCTTAATGCATTTGGTCTTGGTACTAATGATTTGATCCTTTTCTGTTGGAGTTCTTTGATCATGATTGATTTCTATTGGCTGAAATTCTTTTGCAACATCTAGTGTGTCTAACAAAGGTAGGAAGTAATAACACAATAATTTTGCATTGAAAACAGGATATATACTAAGATAAGTTAGAAGATTAAGTTCAAAAGTGTTATCTCCAACCATCTTACAAATGCTATATGAGCCATTTTGAAGAGCATGAATCTTGCAGTAGGTCCTATTAAGTTATTTTTTTTGTTTTGTTTTGTTTAGAATATGTCACCAATTTTCAACTGGTGTGGTGTTCAATGCTAATCATGGCACTGCTTCTGTTTAGCATTGGTCATTTTTGCAAGGGTTTGCTCTTGTTGCTAGATGTGTTCAATGAAATTAACTGCTTTGCCAGCTTTGTTTTGAGTTGGGGTTCTCGTAGTTGATGGCTGCATGGGATAAGATACATCAAAGGGTGCCACTAGTTGTAAACACAGACAAACCTCAAAAGTATTGTGTTTTGTAGAGGTATGAAGACTTATATTTAAGCTTTGTTCAATGAACAATAGAATTTCATTCCAAATGCAACGGTTCTTAGAATTGTAGTTTTTGATAAGATGCACAATCATTCTATTCATCACTTTTGTTTGTTTATTGGTCTTAGGGATGGAATGTTGTGGACTTGGCCAGTTTTGTGTCTTTCATTGACCATAGTGCTTTTCAGAAATGCTCAAGAATTTAATATCTCTATCAAATACAATGGCGGGTTGCTCTATAAAGTAAATTGATACATTCAGAAAGTACAGTTGTGAAATGTCCTAAAATGAGGTAGTCTTTTTGCAAGGTGAGAGAATTGCCATATCTGAGAATCTATCTACTACTACACACAAACAGCCATTTGCATCCTTGGTAGTAGGTAAAATTGATAGAAAATTCATGGAAATTGATTGCCAAGGTTTGTTCAGTATTGGTAAAATAGTATACATTCCTCACTTATTGGATTGGCTGCTATAGTACATGTGGTGCAATATTTGATGTAATTTGAAACATTTGATCTGAGATTGTCATGAATAGAAATGCTTCTGCAGGATTGTGGTCTTTTCAACTCCATAATGATTTGTAATTTTGTTAAAATGAGCTTCTAATATAATTGCTTTTTGCAGTATAAACAAGTATCCCAAGTGATACAAGAGTGCATCCTTAAAAGCAATAATCTGTGTTTGATTTACTGTTATGTAATGCCTGAGATTTCTACAAATTATGAATTTGATTGGTATAGTTCTGTCCAATTGTTGATCTCATGAGAAGAGCTCGGACTAGGGATTTGCTTAGACAATTCATTACAAGATAGGCACTTCCGTTCTTATGTTTGATGTTCAAGTGGAATTGTTGATGCTATGAAAGACCATTTTTGATGTCACTCTTGCTGAACTACAACATTCCATGATGTGGAGGATGGTCACCTTTCTTCATATGTAACTCTTCCAATGATTACATTCTTGAACAGAGGCATAAATCTCTCCTTCCTATGTGAAATATGTTCTTGCCATAATTTTGAATGTCTTACTGTTGTAAGCATCTGAGCGAATATATTCAGTGAAGATTGCTTGAATTGTATGTTTAGATGCATTGATCTGAAAATCAAATGCTTAGTGAAGGTCAACCAACGAGGGCACTAGCTTGGAACATATTTTACATTCTGATTCTTAAAATGCTTTCTATTGTGCAGTTACCTAGGTGAAAGTTGATTTAGCTCCTCCCTTGATAACTTGGTTCAATGGCCAAAAGATGTGTGAAAAACCAAGTACAAGCTTCAGTAGAAGTTTGCTAACCCAAGAAACTACGAAGTTCTACTGGAATGATGTGGATCTTGGCTGAAATCAAATTACATTTACTCCTTGTGCATCCACAATTTACCAAAGATATTGTATTTCCTTCATGATGAAAGACATTTTGCAAGACTTTTATATGATTTGTTTTTCTACAAAGTATTGAGTACTTGTTGAATCTGTTGTAGATGTATTTTCCCTGTTTTATTGAAGATGAGTATATCATTAACATAGGCAATGATGAAGGAAGTAGTGAATGGTCAAAGGATGCCATTCATCATATATATGTACATTGCAGTGCATTGGTCAAGCTGAAGGGCTTAACCAACAATTCAAACAAATCTTTTTTGGCTTTGAAGGCTGTCCTCCAGACTACAGAAGCATAAATACTCAAAAAATCGCAAAAATCGTGATTTAAAAAAAATCTCTAGCTGAAATGATTTCCCCAAAAAAATCGCGATTTAATCAGAAGCGGTTTTCAACGATGTTCAACAATTTTTAAGGGTTTAAATTGTGAAAAAATCGCCCAAGCAACCCGTCACAAAACCCTAACCATGCGAAATTGCTGTTTAATTAGGTTTTTTTGTTGATTTTTAGTACAAAATTGAGCGTTGGCTGCCGAGATGAGGTTCACCATCAAAGATTCGCTAGGTTTCATTAGATTGCTGAGGCAAATCATAGGTAGGCGACCTTGAATGGATGCATATTTTTAATAGATGTTAAGAACATTAGAGACATGTGCTTTGGTATGCTTCTACATTTGATGTTAAGGACATTAACATTGAATGGTTAAGAGATATCATACTTTTTTCTCTATATTCCACATTACTGTCACTTTCCTTAGGCTTGTAGTAATGCTTTCCATGCGTATAAATCCAAAGACACAATTTAGTGGGAAATAGTAGACCATATCATAAATACTAAGGCTTCTATCTCATTTTTTAACATATTTGAACCTTACAAGAGTGCTTGCCAAAAGTAAATCTAGAAAGCCAGACTAAACAAAAATGAATCTCTATTGGCTTGATATCAACCTAAAGAGGTTTGTTTTTTTGGAATTCTTGTGATCTTGACTATGCAAAAGAATTTTAACATTTCAATTGTCAAC
Source organism: Sequoia sempervirens (assembly GCA_007258455.2). Taxonomy (NCBI): domain Eukaryota; kingdom Viridiplantae; phylum Streptophyta; class Pinopsida; order Cupressales; family Cupressaceae; genus Sequoia; species Sequoia sempervirens. Next base: position 44,869 of record VDFB02382280.1, on the reverse strand, counting down.
AATAACACCAAGGTGTTTGTTTAGATTATCAAGGTCAGGTTGGGATAAATTTCCTTTTTAGATGCTAATGAAGTGTGATAATTTGGAGCTTCATTGACATTGGCCATCAAGTTTTAGTGACAAGCGGGTAGGCTAGTGACAATTGTATAATCAAGTGGGAAGTAGAAGTATATACATAACAGTATATAGACATTATGGAAATGGAAGCAAAATGATTCCTATCAGAAAGATAAAACTTAGTTTGTAGTGCTGAAAAAATCAAATGCAGCAATATTTTATGTCAAAATGAAGGATTATTTTGGTTTTATTTAAATTTTTTATATATTCTGCAGACTTAATGCTTTGTTAATTAGTGAAACTCACTGCTTTAATGCATGCTTTGCACTTGTTAGGGATCTACATTCCATTTAGGATTGTCATATACATGGAGGTTTAAAAGGCTTGGAAGGAGTACAATGGTAGTACATGAATGCTTTAGACATATATATTGAAGCATTCCATGCATGTTAATAGGTATCAAGAAAACTAATACATGCCTTGAGAGAAGTCATGCCCTAGTCTTGTGGGCTTATCTTAATCCCTCCTGAAGTAGGCCTCATATATTTTCTCTTTAATGGTCCAGATAGATTTTAGTAACAATAGTCCCATTGAAAGGGAATGTTCCTCATGCTTTTATTTTCCATTGAATCTTGTACCTATAATCTTTCAAATTCTCAACTCAAAGTCCATCAATATTTTTAACTATATCGTCCACTTATATGCAAATTCAAGGAAAATTTACTTGAATAATAATAGCTAGAATTGTGGCTCAAATAGTTGCTCTCTTGTTTTGTACTAACAGGTCTTTATTATCTATTGTAAAAATATTTGACACTCCCTTCATTGTTTTACAAATCTGCTAAAATAGTTATCAATGAGAACATTTCAATATCATTTATGGTCTTTTGAGATGTAAGATTTTGTTTCAAAGGCATTTTCTATTACTCTATCTTGAGCTATTTGATTCAAAACCTATTAAGTCGAACTTTGTGGTTGCTTCCTTTGTCATATAATTTCCCTTTCACACTCTTCATATAGTTCTCTTTTGACACTGTTCTAGAAACTGCAAGTACTGTTAAATCACAAATATGAACCAGTTGATTCCCGTTTTGTAATTTATGATGTCTGTTCAACAAAGGAAAATTGCCTTTTTAATGACTTTCTTCAGCTTGAGGATTTTGAGATCTTAGAGACCAACTTGGATAGTCATGGGGTTGAATGACTTAGGAGAGGCTTTGAACTAGGAGCTTCATCATCAAGATCTACAACCCTCTAGCATAGCTCTATTTGTCGTAGCAAGAGTCATTGACTACATTTGATTCTTTGGAACTTTGTACTTAGTTTATAGGTTGACTTCGTACAAACCATAGTTTACATACTCTCCGATTACTCTCCGAGTAGCCGAGTAGTCTCCAAAAAATTTGCATGCCGAGTAATTTCTGCTTTTACTCTCGGGTAGTATGTAAATGGATTTTCTCCCATCAAATTATCGAGTAATCGCCAATAGCTTGCAAAAAACCCACAAAATTGGCATGTTTGTGTGTGTATAAATATGTCTATGTGTGTATTTGCTAAGTATTTGTTGAGTTTTTCCCGAGTCAAAATTTTTGGGCTTGCGGAGTACTCTCCGATTCCGAGTATGTAAACTATGGTACAAACTATATTGTAATTAAAATTTTGTCAATTGTAACCATCTAGGTAATCAATGATATGAATATAAACAACAAAATCCTTTTTTCTACAATTTATGCTATGGAAATACACTTAAATTATAAAAAAATAGTTTTTTTTTTCTACAATTTTTTACATATTTTTAATCCGATTTTTTTCTTTATTTTTCTTGATTTTTTTTCAAAAAATCTTATATTTTTGATTTACCGATTTTTCCCAAATGATTTTTGCTACTATGCTCTAGACCATTCAGGTTCAAAAGGAAGTTGATATTTTAACTTCAGATCTTTCTTAGTGGAAAACTTAGTAGCATGGAGTTGGTTTGATAGGCCTTCTATCTTATGCAATCAATGACAGTTCTTCATAATGATATTGTTCAAGGCTCTGTAGCTGATGTACAAGCTCCAAGTAACATCAGCTTGTACTGAAATGATATGTTTCTTGCATTTAGGTCTCAAGATCAAGAACACAAGTATCTTATTATAATCAATTAGTTTCTTGCATTATTTAGCATTGGTGAGTGAAAGCTCGTGGACTACTTCCTGTGTGGTATCTCTTCTCATAAACATCTATGACAACATTCTTGGGATTTGCATTGTAGGTCACATGGCATTCATAAAGAACGGTTGCCCATTTGAAAAATCACATAAGTGTAGTGGTACTAAATGATTTTCATCTTTGCAAGGCTTGATTTTGGACACCATATCACTAAGTGATTTTGATGAGCTTTTGAACCTTAGCTTAATCGCCCAATGGTGTAAGGTTGTGGACAAGGCATTGAAGGTTCAACCTTTGGATTGTTTTAGGAAAAAAGGTTTGGATTGTTTTAGGAAAAATCAGGTCCTCATTGCTATTTTCAATAATGAATTGTACGAGTTGTCCATTAACCCACATTTATGAATGAAAAAATTGGTTCAACCTTTCCAATATTTGATTTTAAGAACATGCTATGTTGGTTGACTCATAGTCCATGGTTTGTTTCCCCCTGTCTTTTGTTGCTAGGGGAGAAATCAATGTTTCTGACTGTGCAAGTTGGCTTTCTAAGTGTGACATTCCTCACTAGAGTCTCTAATGTAATCGTTTATCGTGCACCATTTGGTAATCTTGGATGGCTTCTTGTAATGTCCCTTTCTAGAACATTTCTTAGTTTTTCTTCAAAACAATATTTCTAATTCTATAATGATAATTGCATTTATATTTATAAATATAACTTAATCAAAATCATGAAATTTATTATAATATTTAGATTTTTTTACTTTGACATAATTCTAAAATTAATCCTATCTTTATTTTTTGTTATGTTTCTACTTCCAATTTGTAGCTATTTTCCTTAAATGTTTGTCCTTGATATGTAGACAAGTTATGGGTTTTCATCCAATAACTTGATAGGAGAAATCAAGGGTTTTCGTCCTCAAATCTCTTAATTTTCCTTGGAGGGTTTCCATCTTCTTTGGCTGTAATATTTACTTGCAAAGTCACATAATATTTATTCCCAATTGATTCCTCTCTTCTCATTAAATGATCTCCCTTATATATCTTATTGCTTCATGAGATATAGCCCTTCGTACACCCTTTGAGTTTTGATAAACTCTAATTTAATTTTAATTTAATCATTCTTTAAACCCAATCATAGATATCTTAGTTTAGGCACCATATTTTAATCTCCTTTAATTACTTCCTTGCACCTAGTTTATGTATTAGCAAATTATCTTCTTGTCTTGGGCGAATGTCTTATAAAATCTGAACATGCCATGTTTTGGGTTGCTGAGCAAATTTCTCAAAATGTAAATTGGCTTATTTTGAAATGGGACATTACGGTCCGCCCTTCCCAAAGATTGCTTGTCCTCAAGCAATGTTGGTTCAACTCTTAGTTTTTCAAAATGAATCATTTTGTCAAGAGCTAGGTCTCAAATCAACCTTGGAGATTTGTAATTCCTAGACATCGATCCTCCTTGTGATGTAATTAATTTCTGAATGTGATTGCCAATATAGTCCTTTAATGTCTTAAGGTTAATACCATCCTCTAAAGTATGAGGACAATTTATTGTCTAGTATTCTTTTGGCTTGTGTACTTGTATTTCCCAATAACTCTCAACATTGAATCCAAGAGTTGGAAATTGGCAAGGTTTGTAATTTTTGATAAGTTTTCTCTCATCCTCATAGAAGAAACAAAAAGACATTTTCCAATAGCATAGTTTGAAACTAAGGAAAGGAAGTATCAATCTAAGGATCAATTTCCTTTGTGGCATCAACTGTATCTACAAAGAACTGATTTGGTTGGCCCAACCTTTGCACAGCTGCATGGATATTTCTTTAAGTCAAAGAAGGAAAGTATTGGAGACATGACACATCTATGACCTTAAATGTAATGTTCTTTTCAAAAATGATTTTACATTTTTTTGTTCCACTTTTGAGATTTTCACATTCTATAACCAATCCAATCAGAGACTTTCCAAAAATATCACAAAATTCTTCTCTATTTTATTTCTACCAAGGATCTTGGGTAATGAATACAAACTCTTGATTGTCATTGCTAACATCCAAAATGATAGCACAATGTTGCATCCTCTGCTATGATGAATTATGGAATTTTTGTGAATACTAGGATACCACTCCTATGTGCAAAGCCAATTTCGTATATGAGTAAAGGAAATCTAGATGTCCTTCAATGCAGGTCATATCTCTCACTTCTTTAAGCATCAAGTTTTTCGGAATGACTATATCCATTTTATCTTCAAGTAGGGTGGGATGATAACTTAGTGAATGTGTCCATTGTTCTCCAATGCTTATGTTGGTCTCTGTTAGATTCATCACGTGCAAACCAAAAGTCTCTTCATTACTACAAACTAACCCATCAATGAACTCATCGATCTTAGGGAGTTCGAATGTTTCCTAGTCAACCTCCATGTAGTCAATGTGCATCATCATGGAATTTCCTTGATAAGCTCACAATTCGTTCTCATGGGTGTCAATCTTAGAAAATTCATTCGTCGCAACAGCATCACATGGTCCAATCATTTCCATACATTGCAATTCATTATTACATGGTTCAATTATTTCCCTACCAGAAAATCGGGTGGATCTTTCTTGGGCATCATCTGCCATTACTGACACATCTTCAACACATAATACCGGCTCTTCTTCTTCCATGGGTTTAGAAATTTCTTGTGATTATGATTCTAACCCTTCTTTTGCTGTCACTAATAATTTTTGTGGATCTTGCTCCTTGATCTCCTTCTTAGCCATTTTTCTTATGTATTCTTATAGATCTGATTGTTGGGAAACTACTATCCGAGTGCCTCCAAGTACTCATCAAAGGGAACATGAGTTTTTGCATGTTCTGACAGACTTTGATACCGGTTAATAATTTTAGGGGCCTCAAGTTTGTACAATAATTCTTGCATAAGATCCATGTTTTCTTCCTTTTGTAGATCTTCAAGTCTTTTTGACTAGAATGTATCAAACATTTTAGCTTTACACCTTAGGCTGGCAGGATTGCTGCATTCTGATACCATTTGTAATGTCCCTTTCTAGAACATTGCTTATTTTTGCTTTAAAACAAGACTTCTAATTCTAAAATGATAATTGCTTTTATACTTATATTTATAACTTAATCAAAATCATGAATTTTACTATAATAGTCAGATTTTTTCACTTTGACATAATTCTGAAAATAATTTTATCTTGATTTTCTGCTATGTTTCTTTTTCCAATTTGCAGCTATTTTTCCTTGTTTGTCTTTGATATCTAGACAAGTTATGGGTTTTTGTCCAATAACTTGATAGGAGAAATTAAAGGTTTCATCCTTAAATCTCTTAATTTTCCTTGGAGGGTTTTCATCCTCTTTGACTGTAATATTTACTTGCAAAGTCGCATAATATTTATTCCCAATTGATTCCTCTCCTCTTCTCATTAAATGATCTCCCTTATATATCTCATTGCTTCATGAGACTCAACCCTTCATACACCCCTTGACTTTTGATAAACTAAAAATTTAATTTTAATTTAATCATTCTTTAAACTCAATCGCAGATATCTTAGTTTAGGCGCTATTTTTTAATCTCCTTTAATTACCTTCCTTGTGACTAGTTTATGTATTAGTGAATTACCTTCTTGTCTTGGGTGAATGTCTTATAAATTTGAACATGCCATGTTTTGGGTTGCTAAGAAAATTTCTCAAAATGTAAATTGGTTTATTTTGGAACGGGACATTACACTTCTTTTGCAATTGATGTGGAGGTCTGTTCTCGTGTTGAGTGAGATTTCACTCTTCTTTAGATTTGGAATTCGTATTTTTCCACTTGTGTTGTGACATGGATCCATTTTATGAGAGATGTTCAACTTGAAAGTTAAGATATGAAATATCAATATATTCTTTCACAAATTCTCAAGCCTACCTATTAACTTCTCTTAAGGAAGAGATGTTCAACTTGAAAGTTAATGTATGAAATATCAATACATTCTTTCAAAAATTGATCATGGCCTTGATAAAGCTGGGAGAACTTGATATATGGTCATCATAGTTTACAATAGTGTAATAGGTTTCCACAAGATTGTTACAAAATCATTCCAGGTATCTACAAGTATAAAATCTTCCTCATGAATAGTGCACTAATTAGTCACATTTTTTAACAGACAAGGAAACACTTATAATTGCAAACGGGATGTTTCCTTGATGACAAATGCATTGAGTTTGAGCTTAGTGGATTTAGCAAATTATCTATGATATCAAAATGTATTTTTCCATAAAATATAGGAGTATCTAGATTTACTTGTATTGTGTTTGGCCTAAAAACAACTTATTGGTTGATGAAGTTTATGGATCTAAAGGGGATTGTACTCCTTGTGAGAGTTGAGAAAAGTGATTAGTTGTCCTAGTTTTTTGTATGTGTGAAGTGTTACTCTTTGTCATATCTTTGTTGTTGCAAATAATTATCTTTCATCCTTTGAAATTTATATGAACTTGAGATCTCTGGCATGGATTTTTCTTCCATTTGTTGGAATGTGAGAGCCGAATATGAGTTATTTATGATATAGATGCTAGGGTAAGTGCATTGGAGAGAGTGTTCTTTATAGATGGTTTGGGGATTGAGGATAGAGAGATGGATTCATGGAGGGCCATGGTTAGGTTTGACACACTACCAGTAGTGTTGGCAAGGGTGAGTGGAGGGGTATTGGTTCCTGACTAGAGGTTGAGGGGTTTTTCTATCGGCTAGGGGTGAGCGCTAGAGTGGATGATTAGTTATGGTGTCATCTATGTTTGGGGGCCATGTGTTTTGGCTCATTTATATCAAACCATGCATTAGGTAGTGTATCTGGGCCACATGAGCCACACACACACACACACACACATGAGACCATAGGAAAAACAATACATAGTCTACATCATATGGTACATATATACACTAAGCAAAACTCCCACCCTCTGAGTGGCCGGGTAATCTTGGTACTGGAGGATGGGACCTATTGGTGGTTGTGCTGGTGGTGGCCCCACAATCAAGGGAGTCCTTGATCTCACTGATCTAGAAACCCCATACCAACTCCGAGTGGCAAAGCTAGGCACTCGACGATTTGGAGGAAATTGTGTCTCATTTAGAGTCCTATAATACATGGACTCCTATGCTGATCTAGTAACCTCAGCCATAGCTTGTCCCATAGGTCCCTCGGCCATGTGCCTGACCCTCCTCACATCAGCCTCTACTTTATGCCACAATTCAATCTCTGCATCTCTTTTTGCAGTTGATGGTCATGGGTTTTGAGACCAAGCTCATTGTAGTTATATCTCATGTGAGTGGGATAACAATATATAGAGAAGGATTTAGATGAGAAACTTGTTTCAATACCACAGATTGATGATTGGAAATGTGCTTTGATACCATTAATTTGTGGCCTAGGGAGACCTAAGGACAACACGTTGAAACTTATTCTAGGTAGCTTTGTCGAAAAATGATTTACAAAGTGTAACAACTATAATAGTCAAAGTATTGAGGCAAAGAGAATATAGGAACAAGTGAATACCATGCTAGAAGTGTAATTGCAAAATTATACTATGTGAACCTCTATCCAATTAAAGATTTTTCTTCTCTAATGCCTATTCAAAGAATAGCTATATTACTTTAATATGTAGGAGAGAAAGATGAAGAGACTAATGAAAGTTACAAGAAACACAACTGGTTGCCTTTTGTTAGTTTGTTTTCTTTATTTGTCATTGTCTAGCATGAGTTGTGGAACAATTGTGTTGAACAAGGTTGAAATTGTTAGAATTGTGTGGTATAGGTTATGTGGAGCATGATGGTGGATACATGTGGTGCAAATTATTGCCTTTGCACAAGATGATCGAAGTGTTAAAAAATTTTGGACTGAAACTAGTGTTCTATGTGAATGTGCCCTCTCTGTCCCCAACTAGACTTTTTGGGGATGGGGACATCCCCTAGATGTAGGGACTTAGGGGAAATGGAATTGGTCATTTTGCCACTGCCACCACACACTTGGGGATTTTTCCGGGACATCTCCCTCAAAGAGGGGACGTTTGTAGGATGTCCCCTTGTTTTGGAGACTTTAAAATGTCCTTGGGATCCTTGAGGGACTTGGTTGCTTCTCCTAAATGTACAAAAAATTCCCAAGCATCCCCCCACACCATTCAACTCAAAAAGGGCATTTTTTAAAATTGGAATATATTTTTTTGATGATTATGTTAGTAACCCTAACCCTAATGGTTTATAGGCTCCACCCACACCTTAAGCAATCACAAAAATGTTTTCTAAAGAATGAAGTTTTGGTTGGAAATAATGACTTAATGTTACAAAAAGCATAGTGATAAAATTGTGAAAAGGGGGCTGCTCCTAGGTCTTTGTGAGGGGTTCTGCTTCTTTATCCCATTGGGGGTTCCACCGCTACCCCCACCCGCCATTGGCCCATCTCCATCTTGCCATTGCCCCACTACTATCTCCAAATCTAGGCCCATGATCCCCTCATCCTCATGTAACATAGATCAAAACCTACCATAGAACTACAAGGAATCTATACCTTATTGACAAAAAGGAATTTATATCTTAACATTTCAGAAAATAAGGGGGTGACTTCCAATGTGCAATCGGTAGTTGCCATAGTGTAGACGTTATTCTATGAGTTGAAGATGGAAGATGAAGCCCTTCACATTGCACTATACTTTTGTTGGATGATTAAACAGTGGCGACTAATTGTCTCCCTAAGGTTAATTAGGAATATCAATACACCTTTGGTTATTGTCTCCATCTTAGAAGAATTGGGAGAATTCTTGTAGATGAATATTGTCAATTCTTTCTATTTAGTTCTTAGATTTTACATGCATTGAGGTTGATAGGCCAAAATTGAGATAGATTATGGGATAGATTTAGTATTCAAGAAATAAAATTTAGTTTGATCCTTGTGTCAGTCTGGGGCATAAACTTGTGAAAGGCATAGTGGCCCTTTTCTCAAGGGCTGTAGGTAGTGAGGTGAGTGTGGTATGAATGCAAATATTTTAGAAAGGAAAAATGATATGGGAAATGTTGTATTCTATTTTTTAGCTACAAGAAATGATTTGCATGAATAAAATGATTGCAGCTACAAAAACAATTTATAAAATGATAAAATGAAAATAATCACAAAGATTATGGTGAAATACATATTTAATTATCACTCTAGTGCAAATAATTACAAAATATAAACTTAAACATAAATCAAATCAAACCACACAAAAATAGCTGACCATCAACATAGAAAATCTTGTGAGTGAGCCTTGCTTCATGATCTTATGTTGAGGATGGTCTTTTAACTTGAATTATGCTGCTTGTTTCAGAACTATAATATTCAATTCATGTAGAGGAGAAAAACAATACAATATTTTATTTATTTCGTACATACTTTCTTATGCCATTACTTGAGGCCTTATATAAGAAATGAACATATAACAATATACTAACTTTACATAGTTTTTCACTAACACAAGAAATGAACATATAACAATATACTAACTTTACATAGTTTTTCACTAACTTTCATGGTGTTTCCTTGGCTCATGGCCTAATATTTCTCCAGAAAATCAGATTTCAAAATGAGAGAATTGTGGAAATATTCATGTGCTTAATATGGCCGAGTTGTCTAAGAAAATTGACCTTAACAAAAAGATAAGACATTAAGCTCTAAACAAGTGTTTGAAAACAGTTAAATTCTTCCATGAAAATAATTGCACCGTCCATGATATCTGATTTTTACTATTCATCCAATTGTGGATATTGACTTGAGTAATAGCCATTTGAATATCAACAATTTCTCTTATTTTTATACACTCACGTTTGCAACTTCCTTGCTTGGTGTTAAGGCTGCTAAAAGAGTTGTTATTAGAAATAGCTATAGCTTCAGGATGGCAACAATTATTAGTAGATACAATCAAATAATTTTTTTTTCTCTAATTTTAACTTAAAACTTAATTAAACATCTCTTAAATTTGTATTTATTCATAAGCAGTGGAAATGGCAAGAAGACATGATATGATGTGAAAATGGAGTAGAAAGGTGGTCATTATGGCATAGGAAAAAAAGTTACAATATGGGATAAATGGGACATAAGTGAACCTCATCAGATGTATTCTAACCTCTTCCCAAATAATTGAATTGTTAAGTAATTTATTAGGTAGGTAGAGTATTGTATGGCATAATAGATCTTTTGTGCAATTCAGTCTAAATTTTATAATCTTTCAACAATTATCTCTATATTAAAGTAAATGCTAATTTGTATTCAACTCATCTTTATTCAATTTTGTTTTATTTGTTGTGTCCATGTGTCAAAAGTTAAAACTCCTCATTTATTACTTCGTTAATGGAAATTCTTATTTGCATATATTCTTGTCTTAGCTTTCAATTTTATTTTAGATTTCTTGTTAAATCGAAAATCAACTGGTGTTAATTGTTTCTTTTTTACAGTTTGTCTGGAAATCTGGACCTTTGTGGAGTGCCTTCTTTACCTGATTGTCCAATCTTTTGGGGGAAGGGTGGCTTGACTGTTGGTGCAAAAATTGGTATAGCTTTGTCTTCTGTGCTGTTTATTATAATGATATGTTCAATCATATACATCTGCTTCATTCGCAAGAGGAATAAGGACTATGACTTCGGGCTTGGTCTGTCACACGATCTTATCTGTAAGTTCATTTTTCCTGACTAGAAATTCCATTTCACAAGCATAATTCAGATTAATCTTTATCTTCCTCTACAAGCAGAGAAATTTGAGAATCCTGAGTAAATACCGTTTTCCTTTGCAATGTCACGTTTATCAGATCATTGCTTGTGCTTAATATAAATAACAATTCTATTTTACTTGCATTCTTAGCCAGGGTTGTATGTATTTAAGAAGGCAAAGAAGTGTCAATGGAAGCAAAACGTTTAGAATTGGCTTCACAAAATATACAACTTAATCTTGAAACATTCTGAATCAAATCTTTAAATTTTAAAAAGTGAAGAGGGAATTAAACAATTTGTTTGACTATTGGTACCACTATTATCCTTAGAAAAATCAGTTGAAAGGGAAAATCAAGTGTCACTAAAATATGAACTAGCTTCTTACCACCCATACTGTGAGAGAGGGAGATAGATCGTATAAGTGTTCAAAACATGTTTGAAAATTTGATCATGTAATATATGTAATAAAAATGAGGTCCAGGATGAAAGAGATCTATTTTCAAATGTATAATCTACAAGAATATGCCCTATAGACAATTTAATGGCCTCTTCAAAATCTGTTGAAAACTGAAGAATGCAATTAGTTTGTCAAATGTTGCAATAGAGATCCTTGACTATTAAATGTCACGATAAAAAGTTTAACAAAATTGTGATCAGTCTGATGGACAACATTGGGTCTTAGTGAATGTCAAGAGGAAAATAGAAAATTAAAAAGTAAGGTTAGTGACAAAGGTCTTTAGGAACTTCCTTTACCATAGTTGTTTGTAATGCTTTTAATACAATGCATTGTTGTATCTTCACATGCGAATAATCTACCTGCCTCGGTTTCACCCGCCCTGGTGAGATAAGCTCTTTATTATTCACATTTTTGTTTAGTTTTAGCTTTCAACCTTTGTTTTCTGGAGCTTCTTTTTCAGTCCCTCATATATCTGCTGTTGTGCATTTGAGTCCTGTTGACCTGTTTTATTATTATATTGATGTAGAAAGTTTAATAAGCTCTTTATTATTCACATTTTTGTTTAGTTTTAGCTTTCAACCTTTGTTTTCTGGAGCTTCTTTTTCAGTCCCTCATATATCTGCTGTTGTGCATTTGAGTCCTGTTGACCTGTTTTATTATTATATTGATGTAGAAAGTTTAATAAAGGTACATATGTCCAAAGTGAACATCAAGACTTTAATAAAGCATTACGTCATAATAGTGAAGCCCAAGCTCAAAATAAGGTAATACAATATTTAAAGCATTTTGGTTTGGAAAAGATTAACAATAGTCAAGCTGAAGGCTTAGAGAAACTTCCTGACAACAGTATTAGTATTTGCAGCATTTTTATCACCCATGTTATTTGGACCAGGTCCCTACGCACAACATCAAGTCCCTTTGCAAGATTAATTTGATTCAAATCTTTTCTTGTCTGTTTTTCATCCAAGATTTTTGATTCCAGAGACAGTTGTTATTATTTCACTTACTATGCTCTCAAGCTAAGTCACCAGGTTCGAATTCGAATTCGAATTCGACAACATTGAAATTCGAATGAAATTCGACAAGGAAAAAATTCGAAAAGTATAAAATTCGAATAAAATTCGACTCATGTAAATTTTTTATTTTTTTTATAAATATAAGTAATATCTCCATACAATTCTCTAAATAGTTTAACATTGATACATATATTTGAATCATTACAAAAAGATGACACATTTATAAAATATAAACCATAAGAAACATGTGAAATCACGATTGTGAAGATGTTCTTTTGTCAAAAAGGTACAATAACAGTAAAGACTTTAGAACTTCAAAAAAGCTCCAAGTCATCAAGAGCACTTGGCTGAGATGCTAAATCATCATCATCTGTATCAGTACTCAATTCTTCATCTGCAAAGTCAGGCTCATCTGCATCTAGTGCTGCTATGTCTTCACGAATTTGTTGTGATGAAGAGTCCTTTGCTGATTTGTTCATGAGCAATTTTAAATTGCTGCGAACATAGACAAGATCTCCCAACTTTCCGGACAACAATTTATTCCTCTTTTTGGAATGGATGTGGTCAAAGCAACTCCAGTTCCTCTCACAAGCTGACGAACTTGCTCCCTGACTCAAAACTCGAATAGCAAACCTTTGTAGCTCAGGAGTTTGTGCTCCATAGGTCATCCACCATGTATATGCAGGTACATGTGTCATGTCATATTTGGCTGCTGACATTCCAAACATCCCTTCTCCTCTTTTGTATACCCAAAATTGACTTCTGATTAGTGCTGAAATTGATGGATTTGATTCATACTTTTCAACAGCTTCTAAAAGCCCTCCCATAATTTCAGTGTCACCTTCTCTATCAATAGAAAACAATTTAGGCTCCAAAAAGCAAGCTGCTGCATGTAAAGGTGTGTGCATCATTTTCCATCTGCAATCAACTACCTCCCATATCTCCATATATTCTGCTTCTACATTATTGAGTGCTTTTTGAATAGTTTCCTTACAACGGTCCATGCTTTCATAAAGCATGCCAAGGCAAGGAGTGTCACCATCAACCATACGAAGCACGTCAACAATTGGTTCACATATGAGTAAAACCTTGGCTGCACTTTCCCAGAAATTGCTATTCAGAATGATTTGCTCTACGTTCTTCCCCTTAGGACCTTTAGAAAGCACTGAGTGTTCCCATTCATTGGAACAAATTACAGACCTCAAAGCTGCCTTTTCTTCAACCACTCTTTTCAAAGTGATATAAAATGAAGCAAATCTTGTTTCACAAGGCCTCAACAACTCCCTGGATGCATGCCGCCTATAAAGACTCAATGTGAGACGATGATTCCTTATGAAATTTGCAATTGCTCTTCCTCTGTGAATAGCTTCATGTACCCATGGGAATTTAGCCAAGTCATGAAGCAACAAATCAAGACAATGGGCTGCACATGGGCTCCAATATATTTGTGGGTATTTATCTGCAATCAGCTTCCCAGCTCCCACACAATTTGCGGCACTATCAGTTACCACTTGAACCACATTTTCCACCCCTATTTCAAGAATGGCTTCCTCTAATATTTGAAAAATGTACTCAGAAGTTTTCTTGTGGTTCATGGCATCAATCACTTTCAAAAACACAACACCTTCAGGACAAGCCACCAAAATATTTATCAATGGCCTTTGACATATATCTGACCATCCATCACTCAATATAGTGCAACCTGTTTTCCTCCAAGAGGATTTGATAGTAGCTAGTTTATCAGTCACTCTATCTTTTGACCTCTGCAAAAGAGTTGTCCTGATAGTCTCTGAACCTGGGGGAGTGTACCCTTTGCCAAACTCTGCAATTTTGTGAACAGCATTACGAAAATGTGGACTTCTTGCAACATTGAATGGAATAGCACTTGTGTAAAACAAATCAGCTACAGCATCATCCACCTCCTGTTTCTCTACTGGTTTCCAGAAGCTTTTCAATGTTCCACTCTCTGTTGATGCCCTCACCGGTTTGGATAAACCAGAAGAGGAAGACATAATAGATGCTGAGAATCTAGATTGAGACATATCCTCTTCAATTCTCTGTTTTTTGTGTGTTTTCATCAGCTTTCCTCTAATTGAAGAGGACTGTTCTTTCTCTAAAGCAGCTCTCATTTGTGGGGTAACGTCAGGACATGCTGTAACACCTCCTCCTGCACCATTTGTAATACCAAGTAAATGGTCCATTGCCCTTGTTAAACCGCCAATAAAAGGTTTCTGACACCTGTTGCATTTGAGGTCAGTTCCATTGCGAGTGACATATTTCCATGCTTCCGCAGTTGATTTCTTGGGAGACATAATCTGCATGTTTGAATGACAAAATAATATTTAATATTTAAACGTTAAAACATCCACAATTTTATTTCAAACAACATTGAGACAAAATATATAGATTTCTTATTTTAAATCTAAAAACAAAATAAAAAATACTAAATTTAATTTTAATAAACATAAATATATTTAACATATTTTTATTAATATAAAAATAAAATGAAAACACTAAATATTAATAAATAATAAGTACTAGAAATCTATAATTTTATTAATATAATTTTCAGTACCTAAAATCTATAAAATATAAAATAATAAAAATACTAAAATATTAAGAAGCTTTTAATATTAATAAAAAAATACTAAATATTAATAAACTTAATAACTGAAACTTTGAAGTCTATAATAATATAAATATATTTATATAATTTACATTTTCGTATTTTACATTTACAATAAAAATGATTTGGACACATTATTTGCTAATAAGTAAACTGTAATTTGTAAACATAATATTAATTTATTAAATACAAAATAAAATATTAAATCATTCGTTATGGAACCCTAAATTTAAATTATGGAACCCTAAATTTAATAATAAATTAATAATAATATTGGTGACTTAGGTAAAAATCATTCGCATAAAATTATAAACCCTAAATTTAAAAAAAACAAAAAATAGCTTCTACGTTCTACCTCTTTCGATGGCCGAGGTCGGGTGATTTCGTTGAGAAACGGCGCGGATTGTGGATTATTTGCAGAGGAACCCGCGCGGATTGTGGAGACCGAAGTTGAAGCAAAACGTTGTTGATTTCGTTGCAGAAACGGCGCGGATTGTGGAGACCGAAGTTGAAGCAAATCGTTGTTGATGGCCGCAGGCCCGCAACCTACAGGGGGACGCAAATGACGGCCACTGTTAAAGCCGACGCCGACGCAAGTGACGGCCACTGTTAAAGCCGACGCCGAGATCTGAAGACGCGAACTGTGAAAAACGAAATGACTTGCAACGCCGCGCGAGAAAGAGATGAATAATATCAAATGTCGGCCGTCAGAGATATAACAAAAAAACCCTTAAAAAAACCCTAAAAAAAAAATCGCTTTATGAAAATTTTCAACGCCCTTGTTTGACTGCCGAATTTGGTCGAATTTAGACGAATTTGAAACATTTTTTTGAAATTCGACGAATTTCGAATTTCAACATGAAATTCGGTCGAATATGGTGACATAGCTCTCAAGTATATCCTCTAAGAAACTAGAAACCTATCATTTCTCCGAAGTCACCACTTCTATCCCCTTTTGCTGCCACTCCTCACATGATTGCAAATCTCAAATTCTTCTCCTTTTGAGAGTATGACCCTTTCTTCCTCTACAACTTTCTTGAATGGATTTTTCCCCTGCGAAATTTACTTTCCTTCAACAAAACAAGAACAGACCAAGATAAAACCCATTTCAGATTTAAATGGAGAGTTTCTTTTCCAAGTTCCTTTTATGCATTGTTATCGATTTGGGGCCTTGGCTCTTCCCTAGTAGCATCTGCTCCCATAAACCTAGAATATAAGTTTTATCCTAAGGTTGCTTTTGCATCCTCTTCCCTTCTCTTTGGCTTCCCACCTCACCACTTACACAGAATACAATACACCTACCCAAAATAAAAATAAAATTATACAGTTCAAAACATTGCACATACTCCCTACAAGAACAAACAAAATAAACAAAATCAAATAACAAAGACAAAAGTATGCATTCTAAGATGTAGGAGCTAAGAGAGACTAAGAGATGCTCTCATGGAGGATGACTGTCAGTCTTCTTTGACAGCTAGGTCTCCGAATCACCATTGAGCGATTTTTGTTATCCATTGACAGTAGATTAATTTCTTTCTGAGCATTGGCCATTGTCCTTTTTGAAGACTTCATTTGCTTTCATAGTGACATTTCACTAGTGATAATGATAGATTTTGTATAAAAGTTACAGATTTTTTTTGTCTAATGTTGCACTTCACATCTGCATACACTTCTATTTAAAGCATAGTCAAAAGATTTTCAGCCTTAAATTTCATGATTTTCCCTCTGTTCTAAAGTCATCAGTTTAGATTCAAGGTTCTATTTTTCATGAGCATTTTAAATGTTTAATACAATGTTAGGTTGTCTTCTAGAGCTATCATAAACACGTTTTCCTTTTTTTTGTATTGTCAATAATTTGCTTTCAATGTTGCAGTAAGGAGCACTCGATATCAAAAACATAGGAACAAGCTGGTTTTCGACTCTGAAACTCAGAATATGAACTCTGTTCCCACTACCTATGGATTTGCATCAAATTTAAATCCCTTATAGGATTTCTCGATGTTGCATTAACAGTTATTTGAATTGTTGGCTGGCCTAACTTTATATGGGTCTCCAAAATTTATGGGGCTTGTTTGATGTTCTTGGGCAATGCATCCAAAGCAACCCAATGCTATTGTAATTCATTTTACCATAACAAATAATGCATGTGACCAAGGTACATATGATAATAAAATTGTATAGTAAAGCAAAGGGTTGAATGTACATCTCACAGGATGGTGTAACTTATATGCAAAGTGGAAAATATTTCTTCATAGAGATTCTTATTTTGAGAGAATAAGAGAAGTACAATCGACCCTTTTGCAAATGGAAGGAATCAAATTTTAAATCATGGAGTTCTGTCATCTCTTAGAAGGAGACTGCAAGGTGTTTAACATTCAATGTCTGATCCCTGAAGTGATTATTGACTGTTTAAGCAATTATTTTCCTACACTCAGGAAAAAGAAAATGCATATAATGTGTAACAATATAGAGAAATTCTTATCCTGGAGTTTAAAGAGTTTCCACGAGGATGAAGTTCCTGAACTCTTATTATTGGGAAATGTTGACTCAGTTGTAAATTAGATGAGCAAAGCTGCATTTTGATTATTGATGCACTGTTCTCTTTTTCGTATCCCTATTCTTTTTGTTTGTTAATTTTCTTATTCTATCAATAATGCATATTTACTATCAAAATAAACAGTAATTGTAGCTGAAGATGACATGACCACTTATCTTAAACGTAAATTGATGATTTTTCTCATAAATACTAGATTTCACCACATATTCATCCTAATATACTCATTACTTTTTCATTGCACTTGTTACAGCATAGACTACTACCTTTTTTAACTTGAAAAAATTGAGAATGCAGTTATAGTAGAGAACTTTGGTTCATCTTGCACATAATATTTTCATTTTGGTTTGGAAGTTAGCTTCACCTTGGCTATCCAATGGCATATTGGTATTCCATAGAAAAGAAAACTGAAGGGCAGAATCACGAAAGAAGTAAATACAAAGATACATTTGGTAAAAGAAAAACCAAGTTTAAAAAAAAAAAGGAATAGTGTTGTAATGGAAGACTTCGATACATTCATACACAAATCACGGACTAGGTTAATACAAAAACAAGAGTGTTCAATAAAAAACCAACTACGTAGAAAATAAAAGTGTTAGAATAAAAATAAAGAAATATAGAATTTGGAACTTACGCAGATCAAAGGCTGACATTATCTCTCTTACCAAGGGGGAGGAGGATGAGTGACCTAACTAATGAAGGGGATTTATGCTTTTGAATGCCTATCGCAGCTTCTAGGCCTTCTAATCTACTAGTTTGGTTGGGTTGAGGAGGACTTCACTCCCCCAATGAAGGAAGGGGATTGCACAATTGTCCTAAAGGCTGGGCATTAAGTTCCTCAAGTGGCTCTTGTTGATGAAGCCAAACACCTTTTCCATAATACTACCTTTAAGCCCAATCAAGTTTTGAATGATTGATTGACTCTAAGATTGGAAAGTAAGGCATTGAACCTACTTGTTGAACCAATTTTATAAATTGTGCATCTTATATTTAGATAAGCAATAATCTCCTTCCCCCACCCCCTCCATTAGGAGTGTCCTCTTATGTTGGTCAAGTTGGCCCATATATTAAGAGGGGTGTTGTTGATCGAGGGAGTTATCCTTGCTGTCTTGTCGGTTTGGTTTGGGAGTCCTAAAGGCCAACCACTAGTTTACTTGAGTGGGTCTCATTGGCGAAGTTGCACACCCTTTACAAATTAATTTTACCTTCAAGCCCGATCAACTTTTGAATCCTATGATTGAATCTTAATATTGGAACCTAAGGTATTGAACCCTTTCTAAGAACTTTAGGCATTGAACATACTTGTTGAGCTAATCTTATGAACTTGTCGTCTTATATTTAGGTAAGTAATAGACCTCTCTCTCTCCACCCCCTCCATTGGGGTAGTCCTCTTATGTTCGTCAAGTTGGCCTAGATAGTAGGAGAGGAGCATTGGTTGAAGAGGGAGTTGGTCAAGAAGGGGAGTCCTCTCCTTGCTCTTGTTGATCAAATGAAGTAGTCATCTTTGCTTTCTTGTTGGTGACAATGAGAGTCATCTCTTGTAAGTGTGTATATATACTTTGTTAATAGAATCTTTTCCCTTTTAAAAAAAATAAAATAACTACCTCTTTTGTTCTTTATTTTTAAAAAAAATTTACTACCATATGGACATTTGAAAGGGATTATTCCTATATTTTTAGAATTACCATGTTCTAATTTTCTAGTTGAGCATATGATTAAAAATAAAAATAAAAGAACGTATATTTTATACATTTACTTCCTTTTTGCTATATAAATGTGGCCATGGGGACAATGCCTGTTAAATATATATGTTCAAAGAAACCTTTGATACTTGAAGAGGGCAACAAAGCATATACAAAAAGATCAAATGGAGAACCCAACTACGAGTTGCCATCATCTATGAGATGCCACAAGAGCTCTCATTTCCACCATTGTTGCCACCACCTCTCCCATGTATTAACCCATTTTGGATAAAAAAGGATATGGCATGGGCAACCTCCTTCACCTTGCTTCAATGTAGATCATAGTTGTTGCTATTGTTGAGCACAAATTTGAATTCAACCAAAATTTCTATTACAGGCCCCCCCTGCTTGCTTAAAGATTATTATTTGCCTTAGTCGAGGATGCACACCCTACCCATTCCAGCCCCCACATCTGATGCATTGGAAAAGATATCCTATTATGTGATGCCATTGCTTAGCTTAGGGAAACATACATCTTAAATATGTGTGGACCAATGCCTCCATGATCCCAACATCCTTGATGGTGTCCACGACATTGGACATGGAAATGAGGGCCAAAATATTGTCGAGTCTCTGTTGAGGGAATCACATTAATAGTTCATCTCAAATCACCATTTGAATCACAATTTTCACAAGTGGAGAGTCAATTACAAGGACTTCCCTAAGTTGAACCAAATCAAATTGAGCCACATTTTGCTTTCCCCCTTTGTTGAGTTTAATGTAGACCCTCAAGTTCAATTTTAGACTATATTGTGCTTGTTGAAACAAACACTATTCTTGCTCTTGTGCCTTGAATACCACCCGTTCCATCTAAATATAATAGCCAAGTCTTTAAGAGAATTGTCATAGATCCTAGGCCTTTAGGCGACCATGTTAAGATTGGAGGCTTAAACCCAAGCCTCATGAAATTTATTTACTCTCAATCCGAAAGTATTGCAATCCATCATGTGTTGGGTCAAATTGCAAGAGGGTACTATTAGTAGTTACCAAGCAGATGTGTCATGTCCCCTTTTTGTATTAATCTATGTTATGGACCAAATTGCACGTTTTTCTATTTCCCACATCTCCCCTGGTCCAATTTTATGTGTGCTCTCCCCTTTCTTTCCCATTGTGTTTGTATAAGGTTCTTGAAGTCTATAAGTTTAAAGGCATACCTAATTTTCTAAATGTTTATTAGTCTTCGAATTTTCAAAGTTTCTCATCCATCCATGCTTTCTCGCCTAAGGGTAAAAGTACAAAATTGTGTCACACTTTATAAAAGAATCGACCAAGACCAAAATATTTCTCAACTTCGATCACATAAAAGTGGTCTTTATGTTTTGAATTTTAAAATGACGTAAACTAATGAAATGTAGAATTCTTGATGAAGTTTATTCCTACAAATTTTTAAAAAATTGTTTTGATTTTTTTTTTTTTATCAATTTGAGAGCAAATTTTGAAATACTAAAAATTTTAGGAAAAAGTGACATTTAGTTGACATCAAGAAACAAATAGAAAAAAACTTGATTTTCCCTTATTTCTTTTTCAAATAGGTAACTTCAATATCTAGTGCATGGAATTTTTAAAAAAAATTGTGATGTATATTTTTTTTGTAATAACATTTTAAAGTCAAACTTACCAAAATTTGTTAGTTTTCATTTGATGTCAATTATTGTCTACTTTTTTTTATCATTTAAAAAAAAAAAACAAATTATAACCTTTTGAAGAGGATTCTCTCTATTAGTGCACCATATTTTTTCAAATTTTTTTAAATTTCTAATCAACCCCTTTTTTAACTTTAACAACCTACTTGTATTATTTAAAAAAATATATTAAAACTAATCAAAATATCAAAAAAATTATATATTGGATTCACCACTGAGCTCTACAAAAGGGTTTTTTTTTTTTTTAAATTTATTCTAACTAAAGAAATATTTAGTTGAAGTTGAAGTTTCAAATTTTTTTTGAAAAAGGTTGAGTTGGTTGCCAACTAGGATGCCACATAGACGGTTTTGAGTCGAAAAGGTTTCGATCGAAATGTAATGGATCAAAAGCTTGTCGATTGAAAACCTTCCGACTAAAAACATTCATATATATATGATTTTTTTCAATTCAAGGATTCTGGAGAAAATACAAAAAAGACTCATTTCGACAAAAGAGCTATATATTTAGGTACTTTGATCAACTTGTAATTGATTAATTCAAAATGTTTACATGGGATTGTGCTCAATTATTGACTTATTTTAAGGTTTTTTAATGTATATAACTATTTCTCCTACCTCTCTCTCTCTCTCTCTCTCACCCTATCTCTAAGATAGTGCTCGTTGAATATGTAATGTGTTTTAATTGATTAAATTAAATTTGTATTTGATAAAGTCTCAAAGTTAAAACTACTATTTTGTATTATAAAATTTAGCAAGATTTGTTTTCATTTTATTAATTACTTAGATTATCTTGTACATTAAAAAATTAGAGTTTTAGATGAGTTAGTTTCTGTTTAAAGAAAGCTAATTGATATAAACCATGTTCAATTTACCGTAAATTCTCAATGCTACTCTCTCTCTCTCTCTCTCTCTCTCTCAAGATATGCCTATTCTCTCTCTATCTCTCCTTAGATAATTCTCTCTCTCATGTTTATTTTAAATTAGTGTCATCTTGTCTCTAACCATCAACTTTTTACAAAAAGCCAAGTCTCTAAAAAACTAACATTTTATAAAAAAATAAAATAAAAAATCTTACACCTTTTACAATTTATCATAGATATTTTTTACACTTCTTACATCACCATAAATAGTTATATGATTATCTTGTACATGTTAAAAAAATATCTGAGTTTGTTTTGAGTCTTTCCCTCTCTCCTATCATTACATGTAGTGCACTACCCTCTCTTTCTCTCTCTTTATATACCTAAACTTTCTCTTCCATTTTATTAGTCTTACATCTTGTACATTAAGAAATTGTCGTTAAATTATACATGAGTTGGTTTCATCTCTCCCTCTCACCTACCATAGGGAGTTAACCTCTCTCTAGATCTCCTTAGATATGTCTAAGTTCCCTCTATATCGCTCCTTAGATAAGTTTCTCTCTTTCATTTTATTAGTCTTATCTTCTACCTTACAAAAAATTATATCTAACTATATGAGTTGATTTCATCTCTCGAGCTCTCTCCCATCATACATGTAGTGCACTACCCTCTCTTTCTCTATCCTTAGATACCTACTCTCTCTCTATCTCTCCTTAGATACACGTCTCTCTCTCATTCATTTTATTAAAGTCTTGGGTTCTATCTTGAGGGCATGACCATAGTGTTACTCTCTCTCTCTCTCTCTCTCTCTCTCTCTCTCTCTTCTATAAATACATGTAGTGCTAGACTCTACATCTCTCTCTCTTCCTCTCATTTTCTCTCCTTAGTTGTTTTCTATTTAGCATGGTTTTTTGAATCTAGATAGATCTCTATATATCAAAAATAGAATTTAGTTTAAAATATATGTATGTGTGCATTTGTATGTAGTTGAATTCAAATTTGAAAAATTTGTGATGAGGAGTAAAAGGACTTGATCAAGGTTGTATGATAAAAAAGGAAAGACCAAAAAGGTGAATGGACATCTACTCAAGAAACAACCCATGAAAATTATTGATGACCAAGGTAATGTATAGGTACAAGAACAAATTGAAAGTAGTGATAGAATTGTTTCTATGGTATGGAAAATCTAATAGAGATGAATGAGGATTCTCTTTTCAAGAATGTTTCATCTGAAGATATGTTATCTGAAAGCACAGTAAAATCACACTCTAAAAGAATATGGGATGTATTTTTTGAAGAAAAAATTCTAATTAGAATAGCACAATTATGTGCAAAATTATTTAGGCGAAAAGAAATGACCCTTGATTTTGAGTTGTTAGGGGTTGATAATAGGAACAAGTCATTAGGTTCATTAAAACAAACAAATGTTGAAAACTTGCAAGAAACATTGAATTGTATTGAAAGTAAGAGTTGAGCTACTGATTTAAGTGATGCACATAGAGCATCGATGACTATAATTTCTAGTAAAAAATTATCACATAGAAGACAAGTTCAAGCAATTTCCCAATTACTAAATATTTTTAGGAGAACTGTTCAAAGATATATTGCAAAGAAAAATAGATTAGATGAAAATATTGAAAATAATTGGGTAAATATTTGTAGAGTTCCCCAAAAAGATAGAATTTCAGAAGATGTAAAGAAACAGGTGATTGAATATTAGACCAACCACTCTCGTGTTTTATCCAATAGAAGGGACACTATACAAATAATGGGTGAAGATGGTACACAAATTTATCATCCAAAACATTTTATAGATACAACACAGTGAACATTGTGAAGCATTCAAGCAAGAATTTTCAAATGTGAAGATTTTTCAAAGGATGTTTGAGAGGCTACGACTATGTTTTGTATGTATAAATAAAGTACGTGAAAGTTGTTGAAATCATGTTGAATTTCATCTACACCTACAGTCATATAAAAAAGCTATAATAGTAATTAATCCAAATATAGCCATCCCTGGAAGCACAACATAATTTGTGAAGTCTCTTGTATGCAAAAATCAGAAGATTAAGATGAATTCAATGTATAGTGTATAAAAATATATGTAATTATTGTAGGAGAACTATTCAAAAATATATTGCAAAGAGAAATAGATTAGATGAAAATATTGAAAATAATTGGGTAAATATTTGTAGAGTTCCCCGAAAAGATAAAATTTAAAAAAATGTAAAGAAATAGGTGATTGAATATTAGACCAACCACTCTCGTGTTTCTTCCAATAGAAGGGACACTATACAAATAATAGGTGAAGATGGTACAAAAATTTCTCATCCAAAACATTTTATAGATACAACACAAAGTGAACTTTTTGAAGCATTCAAGCAAGAATTTTCAGATGTGAAGATTTGTCAAAGGATGTTTGAGAGACTACGACTATGTTTTGTATATATAAATAAAGTACGTAAAACTTGTCGAAATCATGTTGAATTTCATCTACACCTACAGTCATATAAAAAAAGCTATAATAGTAATTAATCCAAATATAGCCATCCCTGAAAGCACAACATAATTTGTGAAGTCTCTTGTATACGAAAATCAAAAGATTAAGATGAATTCAATGTACAGTGTATAAAAAATATATGTAATGATTGAAGATCTTTTATAGGTTGACAATATTTATCATTCAATGCAAGTTATTTGGAAGATATTTGAATATGAGAAATACTCAACGAAGTCAAGAGTTGAGGCCAAAAAAATTGTTCTCAAAGAAAGTGGATTGTCTTACAATGAGTTTATGAATAAATTTCACAATATCATATATCGACATATCTAACATTTTCATGGTGTAGAATGACAAGCTAAGCAATTTTGTGACTCAAAGAATTGCTTTCCACTAGGTTTGAATTCTCTCTATTGTAGATTTCTCTTAGAACTATGCATTTAGTCCTCAAATTGATATTCAAAGTCAATATTATCATTTAGAGAAACTTGTAATCTTTGTACTATTTTGTTATAGGCATATCGAGTTACTTGTGGATGGTGTACAAAGTAGCAAAGATGAACAAATTATCATAAAAAGTTCACTTTTATATCAATGATGATACGGGCCATGATAGACGTTATGTAGCCCATTGTTTTAGAATGTTTTTTGAAGACCTGAGACGATGTGACATAAATGCTTCACAACATTGGATATGGTTTGATGGATGTGCTGGTAAGTATTGATTTTTTTTAATTATATAATTATATAATTTTATTTACTTAACTTTAAGATTTGAATTGTTCAGTTACTCATATGTTGTACACATATAGTTTTTTTACTAATTTGATTTGAATGAAATTGTTTGTAACTTCACATGACAACTTAAGTTTACAAAATATTTTAATTGGTTAAGCCAACAACATGCTAAATGTGACATAAATTTTTTGTGGAATTTTTATGAGAGTGGACATGAAAAAGGAGAGCACGATGGAGTAGAAGCATGTGTGAAGCGAGAACTTCGCCAATATGAACTTGCAAGTAACACCATATGGAATATAAATTTAAATTCTAAAACTTTAAATTCTTAAACCTCTTAACCTGACATTTCACCAACATGAACTTGCAGGTAATGCCACACGGAATGCAAATAAAATTGTTGAATGGTGCAAAAGTCATTTTGACACTCATGACTCAATATACAACACACATTATTTTTGGGAAGTTAAAGGAACATAGTTGAATTTTTTATTTGAATTTGAATTTGAAAGTGTACATGAATTAAATTTTCAAATTTATACACTTCTTAATTGGATGTTTGGAATTTATAGATATTGATCGATCAAATCCTTATAATTCTCAAACAATTAATGGTATTAGAAGTTTGCATCAAATCATAATAACAGGACATAGCAAGCCATCTTGTAATTCAAGTGAGAAAAACTATGTTTTTGTGTTGATTGCATTGAGAACAATGCAAATACTCTACAATGTGAGAATATTAGAGATGGGTATGTTTCACATTAGGAAATAAAACAATTAGTATCAGTGTCTCCTTTTGAAGATAGTGACATTGTAGATGTCTATAATCCTCTATATTCAGCTAATTAAAAACATGTATTTGATTTAGTTGTTATAGGTAAATTTTAAACTTTTAAATTAAATTTTAACTCAAAATCGATTTATATTCTAGACCTAAGTTGAGCATGGTTAGAAATATTTAAAAGGTTTACATTAAAACTCTAATTTGATCATGTATTTACATATGTTTACTACATGGTGTGTACACAAGATATTTTCATTGTTGTTGCAGATCCTAACAATGTAGAAGACGTAGATTACTATCTACTAAGATGTACACAACCAAAATGCCAATTGATGCAATCAATGATTGATAGTGATGGACGAGAGTATCCCATTGGATCAATCGTTGTTGAAGGCACATATTATCAACAAATAAAAATAGATAAAAATGGTATTATATTGATCGATTATATGTCAGGACAAAAGGTTCTACATCATAGTCACTTAGTTATAGCAACAAGAATAAATTTTGAAACTTTACCTAAAAGAGGACGTGACAAACAAAAGTGGAGGTTGTCTATTGAAGATCATGAAAAGATTTTAGAGATAATAAAAGATAGAGAGGATCTAGATTATATGTACCAAGAACTTAAGTTATTTATGTACATATATATTTTCTATGACCATATATACATGCAACATTTGGACCTAAATTTGAAAATATTTTTAATATAATATTGAATTCAAATAATTTTTCATTCCATGTGGTGATCTAAATTTGGATTTTTTGTTGGATTAGATGGATATTTTCAGGCTTGGTCAAGTTTAGATAGGTTGATATGTCATATTTTTATGTATATAATTGGATATAAATTGAATGAATTAGCAGTCCATGTGAAGCTTTCATTTTTGTGATCTTATTTGCTTATAAAGCTTTCTTAAGGTGTAAATTATATTGCCTTTTCGACAACACTTGATTTTCGGTTTTAATAAATCCCATGAAATATTTAGCGACTCATAATCTTGTTTTTAAATGGTGTATCTTGTATAAATTATATATTCCCTTATTTTGGCTGAAGTTAGACTAATACTTGGTATTATCTTGTTTCTTTTTGTAAATTTTTCTTTGGCATCTATATAATTAATTTCATGCTTTGATTAAACTATTAACAACAACATTCCCTTCCTTGCAGTAGTTTTTTTTAATGAAGAATTCATGTTTAAATTATTCCATCAAATTTTATTTGATCATACAAAATTTAGAATCAATTAAAACAAATCACTAAAAGTTGGGTGTAAAATTCCACCTTATTTTTAAAATTTTGCCTTTTGTGGAATCTCAAGCCCATTACAACGTAGAATTTTGTTTAGCACTAGCTAAACTAGGTACAATGGTAGTAGGTAGATGTTTTCTAAGTAGAGCTAAACTAGTAGATAAGAATCTCTACAAGTAGGATCTACCTATGATAATATATCAAGTATGGATTTAACTAGAGATAAAATTGATATGGTACCATTTAATTTTTTGTATTTTATTTACAATGAACATATTTAGTATGATACCATATATACTAAATATATTTGTTCCTACCAATGTTCTAGGTTGGTTTGTATAATAATAATAGTTTTATCTCATGATAACACCACTACTGAGCATAAATTTTCTATCCTCAATTTCTCCTTTATGTAACAGAACTCTGTAATTTTTTACAACCTTAACTACTACTATTGCTACAATAATCTCTTAGTATTCTTTATCCACCCAATTAACATACAATCATATATCAAGTCACTTGTTTAGAAAATAAGGAAATAGTGTACTAATATTTTTAGGCAACAATACCAATTTTATAATTAATTATTTCCCTTTATGTCAATCAAATCTATAATTATCATAATTTAAAATAGGATAAGGTTAAGTTTTCATATTCATGCATATAAACCCATAATAATTAGCACATTAGATTACTTGAAGCATTTGGATTCTTTGCTAAATATACATAATATTCAATGTAAGTTTCTTAACGCAAAAGAGACTGAGAATATGATATATGGTGATATCAATGATTATTTTCGCATAAGAGCACAAAGCATTACCTTTATAATTAAGAATTCGATGCCATTTTTATTAGATACATCATTTTCAAGAGGGATACATTTTCTATTACAAAGAGATTATTGTACAACTACATTACTTAGCCCAAAAAGAGTGCCTTGCTAAACCGAGTGATAACACAATGAACAAAAAATCATAAGAGGTGTATTTAAAAACATCATACTACATAGATTTGATAAGGAATATGACTATCAAAACCTTAACATATACCCATTAAATCCTACCATATGCATTATTTTTTGATTCTTACTAAGGCCAACATATATAGTCACAAAAATAGTAGAAATAATAACAAATTTACATACTTATTATGATTCCATAGTTAGATTTATGTAACCTTAAACTTAAGATATGTGAAAATTCAATAACAAGAATTTCATAATATTTGGTATTTATCAATCATAATGATATTCCTTTTATCAATTCAAAGTGTACATCAAATTCGCTTTTTATGTTTAAGGTTCACCCTTTTTAAATATATAATCTAACATGCATGAACTCTTAGATTTAGATATATAATTTACAATTCAGATTATAACTAGAGATCATTAAAAGGAAATCATATTCAAACCATAATGTGATAAATCACAAATAAAATGTATATATTCAAACCATAATGTGACAAACCACAATATAAAATGTATGTGTATAATGTGACAAACCATAATAAGAAACATAATGTGACAAACCATAACAAGAAATGTATATAATGTGAAAAATCATAATAAGAACCATAATGTGACAAACCATAATGTAAAATGTATATAATGTGACAAATCACAATAAGAACGAACTCATGTCCAAAGATATAACACATGTGCATGCATGTAAAACAACTCAAAGATGAGGATGTCTAATATGACTATGGATAGATGAATCCGATCCCTATCCTAATCCCTGTCTCAATCCTTATCCCGATCCCTATCTCAAGCCTTGCACAAGAAAGTACACAATTTAGTTTAATGTACATGTGTATATGTAAAGTTATCTAAAACTTACAATGTACTTTCAATGTGTGAATGTATCAAGTAATTCAAACATTATTTGTGTACCTCAAATATATAATGCATAGGATTGCCAACATGCTTCAAATCTCCAAAGGGTGGAAAATCACCATATTGTTAAAAAAATTCGAACACATTATTTCAATCAAGAGTTGGAACTACTTTAAAATTAAATTTGTTTAATATACATGTGAATTTTTTGAACACGATATATAAATTATTTAAGTACCTACACTGTAGACTTGATGGCTCTATCAATCCCACTGATCTCAGAAGAATGCATGGACATCATGGGGACACTTGTACATGGTACAATACTAGTGCCAAAAAGAAGTGTGCTATATGAGCCAGGAACAATATCAATTGTAGTAACCTCAACCTGATCTAGAATATGTTGAGAGGGGCAAGTTGTAGGATCAATCTAAACATGTTGCACGGGGGTTGTAGGATGGTCTAGAATATTCTAATACCCCCTATAACTTGTGAAGTTGCCTCACCCCGGCTCATATGTCTAATAGAATGTTGTCTAATATGGGTCAATACAACATCTAGAGGAATCCTATGCTCGTCACTAATAAACTAGCATGTTGCTAGTAAATCAGTGATTGAAACTGCACACATTACACACAGTCTCGTCACTCATATGTGCCACATTTTATGGTGATGGTTTATCGACATGAATAAATGGATCATAATTGCTCAATGTAGCCTCAGTGGGAGGAAGGCTAATCTGTAGGCATAATAAGTATCTACCAACACGATCAGAGAACATCCGATTGATCTGAGTAATAATGGTGGTAATACTGTCAAAATCTCGCATCTGGTAGGGGTTGTTGCTAGTTCCAAATTTTTTGGAATAACCAAAAGGTTTGGACCAACTAATGCCCTCTTGTTGATGGGTGGTGACAAATTTGCACGTCTATAATCAAGTTTGTTAGAAAACCTCCCTCTGCCCTATCCAACATGTTGAGGAAAAGATGTGTAATCCATGTCTAACTGTAAATGAAACTAAACATATAATTGTTTACAAAAATAAAATGGCAACTCATCATTATGAGGCCATCTATGATGCACTGCTACCATCTAGGATATATAAAAGGAGAAACAAGCTCATCTGTACACCTAGTAACTATCTATTCTCTAACTCTATCTCATCCCTTATAAAAAGGGAACATGCTATGCACATTATTTAATAAAACTGTCCTAGAAATAGATGTAAATTTCGTAGTGCCATAACACTCCTTGTAAGGGAAATATAAAATTGCTCAATGCTAATGTCATCATATGGATTGTATGATCAAATCATGTCAATCATATGTGCAATCTCCTCTCTAGTATTAACTAATATATCTCTATTGGACAGATTTGGGGAGTTATGTATAGTTTGGTCTAAACATCTCAAAGAATTTTCTAGTCTCTTCATGTCATAAAAACTAGACCTAGACTGATCATGCTCCTCAGACTGAGTAGAGTGATGAGAACCCTGATCATTAGACATATGTATATAAATAGAGATATGCATATAATTTTTTTTTTAAATTATAAATTTATGTTTTCAAAAGTAAAACACTTTTTTATGACTAAGAACAAAACTTTAAAAAATGTGTAGACAATGATACACAAAAATAACATAAAAATGATGCACTTCAATTCTTGTTCCTTTAGAAGAGAAACTAAGTGCATAAAGTTTTTGGATTCTTGGTTGTTCCATTACCATGCATTCTTATGGGTAAGGTGCATGAGAAAGAGTTCTTGCTGCAAGACATTGTCACTGAAAGGTTGCTTGCAAAAGGTGGTAGGTGATTGGGACCTATTTGTTCAAAGAGAGTATACAAAATACTTATGGCTCAGAGTGGAAATCTGAAGACAGACAATGTTGAGGAAGGAGAAGATTTGTTTGAAATGTAACATTGCAACTGATAGCCTTCTCTATGCATTAGCATGTATATGTATCATTAGTATTCATCCTTTTTGTGTTCAAGAGTTCTGCTACAAGAGCAGTAATAGGTTAAATCTGCAATATTTTGTTTGATATGTAGAAGATTTTGAAACCTATTTATATGATGATCCTTTCTTGCATTTCCGCATGTTTTAGTTTTTGAGAAGTACACTGGTTATGTGTTTAGAATAACCCAATGGGTTGGTAGAATGGAATAATTTCTCAATGCTATTGTTGCTAATTGAGGGAAGAAAATGGAATGCGATGCAAATAAGAGCAACTTATCAAATATGATATAAAACCATTACCATTTATTGTTATTTCTAAAGGATTTTGACTCGATTTGGGATCTCAATCCTAAAAAATAAGTCAATTTGAATCGTAAGTTTCAAACCTCCCAAGAAAAGGCTACATTGATAAAAAAAAAAAAAAGCAAGCTACATTTGCAAAGCTTAAAATTAACACCCATTTACCAGGAAATTTCCATCACCTATTCCATTTAAAGCACCATAATAAAAGGTTTTAATTATTTCAATGTCTTTGTTTTAAGACGGAGAACACTTTAGAATAGGGTTAAGCCGAAAAAGATAGGCAGTGATGATGATGAATCTAAATTTGGTTTTGTTGAGAACTTGAGTATGGATGGACTTGTCTCATTTGGAATGAGAACTGGTCATCTATTGCCAAGGGGAAACTATTTAGGTCAAATTTCTAGAACTTTAATTTGTCAAAAAACATGTATGATAATGATTTTGATGTCTTTGGTGTTAATTTAGGTAGCTTGGACAGGTGTCTCCAAACCCAAGAATATTTAATTAATTAATTGATTTTTCTACAGACTTCTAGAAATGGGTTAGTTAGAGTCTAGATAATTAATTAATTAATTGATTCCTTTAGATACTTCTAAAAACCAGTTAGTTAGGGTTTGTTAGAGTCTATTTAATCTTAGCCATTGATTGAGATTAAATTGTGGCCGTCGATTTTTCAATGAGTATAAAAGGGGATCAATAGGCATTTGGAGAACACACACTTGAGAAAGATTTGTAGTGATAGCAAATAAATTTGCAGTGATAGCAAATATTTTTGCAGTGATAGCTATGATCTTAAAATTTTTATCCTACTCTAATGTGCAAAATATCTTAAAAATGCAAATGATAAAAGACTAGGGACACCTCAAGATTAGCAGAAAGAGTGATAAAACAAGAAGGAAAATGGATAAAACAAAATGCAAACGATTTCACCTTCCTTGCTGTTGATGTCTCCTTGATTGGCCCTTGCTTGGGATGATTTTGTGTGCTCCTTAGATGATTTCTTGAGTGACTAAATGCAAGATTAAATGTGCAAAATGATTAAAAAGAGATGGCTAGATGATGGCAAAGGATTGAAAGTGCAAATTGGCAGCATGTAGTTATCAAATGGCTAAGTGTTCTAAAATGCCCCTGAGGAGGGGGTATTTATAGAAGAATTTGAATTCTCTAGAGAATTCAACGGTTGAGATGCATCCAACAAGGCCAAGATGAAGGGTTATGGTGGGTTGAGAACCCACAAGCCCTCACATCTTGACATGTGGATGGGGAAGTGGCTAAGGGAAGATGAGGTGTAAGTGAGGTGTCAAAAAGGTACATGAGGTGGAGGAAGGACAAGCACCTTGGAGAGTGAGAAGATTTCCACAAAAAGGGATTTCTTGTCCCCAAGTGGGAGTGAAAGGGACATTTGAGAATTTTGGAATTCCTCAAAAATCTACATGGGAAAAGGAAAGGTGGTTGAAAACATAAATGTGAATTAAAAATTCACATTCTTAGGAGAATCTAAAGGATAAAAGGTGGGCTCCAAAAAGGTGGGACTTGGTCACATGTGGAGATTGTGACAAGTCCAAGGTTCTAGAAGCCTTGGAAGGATGGAATGTGAATTAAAAATTCACATATAAAGGAGGGGATCTAGGATAAATAAAAAGAAATTAAAAATTCCTTGGGGATGGAGAGTTGACCAAGGTACTAATTAAGATTAATTAATTAGTAATTAGAAGATAAATGAGGATTAGAAGCCAACTTGCAAAAGTTGGAGGATGTGACACATCCTAATCAAGGATTAGGCATGTGCACATCCCTAATGAAGAGATTAGGAGATGGATTAGGATTAGATGAAAATGACATGTGAGGAATTAAATAAATGTAATATTTATTTAATTCATTTAATGAAAAGAGGATTAAGGAGGTAAGGTATTTAATTATTAATTAAATACCTTAGGGATTTGGTAGAATTAGGGATATTAATTAAATAATAGTAATATTACTTAATTAACTCGGATAAGAGGATGTTTAGACGAAAAGTGATAAATTTGGATAAATTAAGTGTCCAAATTTGGATGTCTACAATAGCAAATAGTTTTGCAATGATAGCAAGGGCGCAGTGATAGTTTTGGAGACAACAGTTGTGGAATTTTAGTAGGGGAAATTGAGGGAAGAATTTTTGGAGAAGAATATTGTTGGAGCTTTGCCAATAAGAGGCAAGCAATTTATGTATCTCTTGATTTGTTGAAGTTTAATAAAAATCCTCATTTGCAAAACCGGTTTTCCCTTTGGGGTTTTTCTAGGGACAATTTGTCCAAAAATATTGTCCATTGTGTTGTATATTTTCTTCTTTATTCCTGTGGTTTTATTTGTAAAATTCCAATTGTATTATTTTTCAATATTTGTTGTGAATTTATTTTTTGTAGTCAAATAATATATATAGATAGGAGATTAATAATCAGTTACTACAATATAATTTTCACATGGTATCAGAGCTTATCTGAGGGTAGAAAAGGCTCAACGCAGGCACAAGAACGAAAAATTGAGGGTTTATAAAACCCAGTTCTACCTCTTCAGAATTATTATTATTATTATATAATCTTTTGAGATGGCCTCAACAGGTTTAAGAGATCAAGACAGATTGGATGGAGCCTCAAATTTTGGTGTTTGGAAAGCTAGAATTTCTTTATTGTTGGAAGATAATGGTATCAAGGAATATGTGACCATTGCTGTAGTTGTACCTACAGATCAAACATAGGTCTTAGCATATAAGAAGGAAGATGCCAAGGTGAGGAAGTTGATTCTTGATGGTGTTAAGGACCATATTGTTCCACATATCGCAGAGTTAGATACAGTGAAGAAGATGTGGGACACCATTCTGAATCTGTACCAGAATGCTACCACTAACCGGAAGCTAATTCTTAGAGAAAATTTGAGGAATACCCAAATGAATAAGGGAGAAGATGTTACAAGTTACCTCACTAGACTCAAACTTTTCAAGGATGAGTTGGCAGCTATTGGAGATAAACCAAATGATGGCGAGCTAGTACGAATACCCCTAAATGGGTTTGCTAAGCAGTGGGATGTCTTTTTTCAAGTTATCAATGGACGAGACACCTTACCGAGTTGGGATCAACTATGGAGTGACTTCACTCAGAAGGTGCTTAGACTAATTCTTTCTAGTGGAACCAACAGTAAGAGTCAGAAAAGTGAGGCAGAACAGGAAAATGTTGCCCTAGCAGGAAAAGCGAAAGTGAAGAAGGGGTCTAGCAAAGGATCAAATCCACAAAGTGAGAAGGACTTTTCTAAGATCAAATGCTATGGACATCACGAGTTTGGCCACTATGTCAATGATTTCCTACAAAGGAAGAAGAATGAAAAGAAAGGCAAGAAGCAGACGACGGCTTCAACAAGTGCAGATGAGCTCTCTAGTAGAATGGAGGATGAGTTTGCACTCATGGCTTGTATGGTTAGCTGAACCTCACAGGGTGTTTGGTATATAGATAGTGGGTGTCATTTCATATGACATGAGTTAGAGAGTACTTCTCCAGTTATAAGGAGGAGGACATCAAAATCCAGATTTCTATGGGGAACATGTCCAAACTCAATCCAGTTGGGAAAGGGACTGTTCTATTTCAGAGGGAGAATGGCAAGTTAATTCCCATTCATGATGTGTTGCATGTGTCATGCTTGGGTATGAACCTAATTTATATATCCATCCTTTAGGATAAAGGCTATAATGTACTCTTTAGAGGGGCGAATGTGTTAATCAAGCATAAGGATTGGAAATCACCCATAGCTATTGGAGTCAGGAGTGGTCAGCTTTACAATTTGTAGTTTGATACTCATAAGGAACTCATGAGCAACAATAATCCTAGAGATCAAGGAGATATATGGCATAGGAGGATGGGCCATATACATCATGGAGCACTTAAATTACTTCGTGAGATAGTGACAGGTGTTCCAGAGGTGAGCATAGAGCATGATGATGTATGTAAGGGATGCGTATTAGGGAAGTTTGTGAAAGAAGCTTTTCCAAGGAGTGGCACTAGATCCAAGGGTGTTCTTGATCTAGAACATTCAGATATATGTGGACCAATTTCGATGAAGTCTCTTAGAGGATATGAGTACTTGTTATTTTTATTGATAATTTCTTTAGGAAGACTTGGATATACTTCTTGAAGACCAAGGATGGAGTCTTTAGTCACTTCCAATAGTTCAAAGTTCTTGTGGAGAATTCGACAGGAAAGAAGATAAAGGTTCTTCGGTCTGACAATGGAGGAGAGTACAAAGGGAAAATTTTCTAGGAGTTTTGTACCAAGGAAGTCATCAAGAGAGAGTGGATTGTTCCTTACAATCCGCAACAGAATGGGGTTGCTGAGAGGAAGAAACATTCTATATCAAAGGCAACAAGGGCTATGTTGTATGACCAGGATATGCCATGTTACTTATGGGAAGAGGCATGCAGTATGATAGTTTACATACAGAATAGGGTTCCACATAAGGTATTGGGAAAAATGACACCAGAGGAGATGTTCTCAGGGAAGAAGCCAGATGTCAACCACTTGAGGATATTTGGGAGTTTGGCATTTTGTCATATTCCAGGGCCTACACGTTCTAAGTTAGATCAAACTACAGAGAGAGGGTACTTTGTGGGGTACAATGAAACATCAAAGGCATATCGAATATTTATTCTAGGGGGCAAGGAGAATTACAGTTAGGAATGATGTCAAATTCATGGAGGACAATTCATTTAGGAGGTCCAGATATTTTCCAACAGATGATCAAAGTAAGCAGCCAATAGAAGCTCCAAGGATCATTCAACCAGATCAGAGGCAGCAAAGCTTGAGTACAATTAATATTACAAGCACATGCTCAAGTGCTGAGAGTTTGCAAAGTATGGAGCAATAGTTGCAATAGATCCAAGAGATGCATCAAGAAGACATGGTGGTTGACATTTCATCCCCTATAGTTGGCAGCAAAAACCATGAGGTTCAACAAATACATAGGGATACTCAGGAGTTTGTGGGAGCTCCTAGGATGAGCAGTAGACAACAAAGACAACTATCCAGGTATAATGACTATATGGCATTAATTAGTCAGTTGGTAGATAGCAAAATTTCTAGCTATTAGGAAGCCGCACAACAATAGGTGTGGAGAGATGCAATGGTTGAGGAATATACCTCAATAGTGCAGAACAATGTGTGGGAGGTTGTGCCTAGACCAACAAATAGGGAAGTGGTTGGATCACACTAGATCTATAAGATCAAGAAAAGTGCATACAGTAGCATCAAGAAATACAAGGAAAGGTTTGTGGCCAAGGGGTTCTCTTAGAAGGAGGGAATAGACTATGAGGAGACATTTTTTGCAGTGGATAGGTATACTTCTATACGAGCCATGATCTCACTTGCAACATAGATGGGATGGAAAATCCATCAAATGGATGTCAAGACGATGTTTCTTAATGTTGAGTTGGTAGAGGAGGTATACATAGAACAACCAGAGGGCTTTGTAGCACACAATAGTGAAACCCACATGTGAATATTGAAGAGAGCTTTGTATGGACTCAAGCTCCTAGGGCGTGGTATGAGTGCATTGATAGATACTTGTAGGGAATGGGCTTCTTGAAGAGTGAGGCAGATGCTAACCTCTTCTACTTGGTGGTTGGGGGTGAAGTTCTCATTCTTGTTCTATATGTGGACAACTTATTTTTTATAAGTTCACTGGGGCTCATAGAGGAGTGCAAGAGGGACCTTGCAACTGAGTTTGAGATGAAGGATTTGGGGCTCATGCACTACTTTCTAGGCATGGAAGTGTGGTAGGCAGATGGAGAAATTTTCCTTGGACAAGGGAAATACTGCATCAAAATCTTGAGGAGGTTCGAGATGGAGGATTGCAGATCCATGTCTACACCTATGATCACAAATTGGAAGAAGGTAGACTCATCCAGGGAGAAGGATGTAGACCCCACCTTATACAAATAGTTGATTAGGTCTCTCATGTATTTGGTCAACACCAAGCCAGATATATCCTTTGCAGTACTCTCTTAGTCAGTTCATGGTTGAGCCAAAGAGATTGCATTGGATAATGGCAAAGCATGTGTTGCAGTATTTGTGTGGTACAATTGAGTATGGTATCATATATGCTTGAGGTGATGGTATTAGGTTGATAGGTTATACTGACACAGATTGGGTAGGCAGTACAATAGACAGGAAAAGCACTTCAGGGTGTTGCTTTAGTTTGAGATCAAGAGTTGTCTCTTGGTATAGTAGGAAGCAGAAGTCTATGGCTCTAAGTTCTACATCCTGGAAGTAGAATACATAGCAGCTAGCATGGTGACATGTGAGGCGATATGGCTTTGAAAGTTGTTGGTAGCCTTGTTTGGTCAAAGGGTTGAGACTACGGTGATACACTACAAGAATCAGAGTTGCATCGGGTTGTCTAAGAATCCAGTGTTTCACGATAGGTGTAAGCATATAGACATCAGGTATCACTTCATCAAGGATTGTGTACAGTGGAGGATTATTCAGGTACAGTATATACCTATAGATCAACAGGTAGCAGACATTTTGACTAAGGCATTGGGGAAGGAAAAATTCATATTCTTTAGAGATAAGTTGGGTGTCATGCAGAACACATTCCTCGCTAAGAGGGAGTATTAATTTAGGTAGCTTGGACAAGTGTCTCCAAACCCAAGAATATTTAATTAATTAATTGATTTTTTTGGAGACTTCTAGAAAGGGTTTAGTTAGAGTCTAGATAATTAATTAGTTAATTGATTCCTTTAGAGACTTCTAGACACCAATTAGTTAGGGTTTGTTAGAGTCTAGTTAATCTCAGCCATTGATTGAGATTAAATCGTGGCCATTGATTTTTCAATGAGAGTATAAAAGGGGATCAATGGTCATTTGGAGAACACACACTTGAGAAAGATTTGTAGTGATAGAAAATAAATTTATAGTGATAGAAAATAGTTTTATAGTGATAGCAAGGGCATAGTGATAGAATTGGAGACAATAGATGTGGAATTTCAGCAAGAGAAATTGAGGGAAGAATTTTCAGAGAAGAATATTGTCAGAGCTCTAATAGTAAGAGGCAAGCAGTTTATGTATCTCTTGATTTGTTGAAGTTTAATAAAATTCCTCATTTGTAGAACTGGTTTCCCCTCCGGGGTTTTTCTAGGGACAATTTGTCCAAAAATATTGTGTTCATTGTGTTGCATATTTTCTTCTCTATTCCTGTGGTTTTATTTGTGAAATTACAGTTGTGTTATTTTTCAATATTTGTTGTGTATTAATTTTTCAAAATCAAATAATCTATATAGATAGGAGATTAATAATCAGTGACTGCAATAGAACTTTCACATTTGGGGACTAGAATTTCACTCATGATGGACCTCTTAAAGGTGGTCAGAATGGAAAGGGCATCCAAAATGAATATGGAGTACTACACTTGATTTATAGTGTAGTAGAAAGGAGCTTAAATCAAGATGGGACATAAGCATAATGTGTCAATTTTGTGTTATTTAGTTTATTAAGTTGACATCTTGGAGGTTGATAGTTGCTTCATATTTGAGTACTGATGATGGAAGAATGATTGATTAATGCTCAGATTCTCTTGAAGTCAATACCTTGGAAGAATGTGAAGGAAGCAAAGATATTCTAGACATATTAAGCCAATGAATAATATTTGCAATGGTTTTGGCCACTGTCAATGTACTAGAAGTATTCATCTCATTAGATTTGGAGCCATGTCTTAGTGTCTAGGAAATTATTGTCCTATGGAAGTGGACTGGAGAGATGCTCTTTTGGTTGGAAGAAAAGAAATGTATTTCTGGTTTGACATCCATGATTTATGCTTTCAATTAGAGGACTGAGTTATGCATTCTTATTTACATGCATCCATAGGACATCGATATTGAAATCTATTTTGGTAAGATTCCTTTTGAAGAACAATGGTGAATTCCTCCAATTGTGGAGTGTCCAAGCATTGATTGAATTCCATTATTCTAATTCCATTTGTTTTATCGGTTGATAATTAATGAGATCAAATTCTTTCTCATATCACTAAATGATATCTAAGAGGGAAGATGTTATAAACTAATTATCTCCTTTAACCTCTGAGATATATTCAAGAGTATGAGAATGTCATTGACATATGAATGTGACATTTGATAACATGCAAAGTTATGTTCATATATTAAAAGCTTTGATTACTTGGAAAATTCGAATATTTTTGTCTATTGAATCAATAAGGACACCTTGTCGGTAAAGAGTTCAATCATTTTACTGTTATATATTTTATGTACCCTCTAAAAAAATAATTATTCAGGTGATTGCTATCCCTTATGCATCAATGGGATTCAAATAAAGAGAATAATAAAATATATATCAAACATCAATTTTGTAGTTCTAATATTGAAGGATTTCTGTCTAAAATATTATGTTGTCTCTATCTAGCAAAACTATAACATGGAAGGTAGAGTATAGCAATCAAACTAGGTATGTTTCCATTCAATAGGGGCATTTGCTTAGTATAGTGCATACATATAGGTGAAAAAAAATAAAACACAAAGAAAACTCAATAAATCCTACCTACAAAACCTATGCACTCAGTCAAGAATCTCTCGCCCTCAAACGATTCGGCCGAAAACCCAGGAGGTCCACAAGAAAATATGCGGGCCCCCTTTTTTTAGGTTTTATATTCGCACAGTTCGATCGAAATATATTCCGTCAAAAAGGTTTAAAATGAAACCTTTTCAACCAATAAATGACCACCATGTTGGTGCCATGTCACCGCCAACTGGTTTTGATTGAAACCATCTCGAACAAATCCTTTCTACTTGAAAATTGTTTAATAGAAACCATTTAGTTGACCAAAAGTGTGATACAACTTTGTTCTTTTACCCCTAAATCCAACCTTCTCTTGGTTTTAGCTAGAATTTTATACTTTCCCATCTCAACATGCCTTTCCTCCCAACATCACTTTTAATTTATGCCTATTAGAGTGTTAGATTTATCCATTTGGGCATCCCTCACATCCATCTCCCACTTTCATTCCCTTCTTATTTTAGGCTATCAAACTTTTCCATCTCGTTATATCTCTTTGACCACATATCAACCTTGGGATGGAGGCCATTATTGCAAGTTCCTAGACCCCTTCTAGGTGTATAAAGGGCTAAAAGGAAAGACAAATGAGGATTATCATGAAAAACCCACATACCAAGATTAACAAAAAAATTTAGCAAGCACTTGTTTCAACATCTAGATTTGAGAATGAAAACCCACAAGTTTGTGGATATTGAATGATAAAACCCATGTAAATATTATGTTAGAGGATGGAAACCATTTGGTTGAAGGAGAAGCCTCGCCCAAAGGTTGTGTTCAAGCTTTAATGATGGTGGTTACCAATGACATTAGGTCACTCAACACTTGTAGTTGTTGATGATGAATCCTTGCACTTTTTGTTGTAGTGGCCTATTGTTGCAATGTGTGGTTTGTCTCCCCAACCCATTAATGTAAGGGTAGTTTAGGAAACTCTCATTCAACCACTGATGACTTTGTAAATCTAAGATCTATTGTCAATTAAAAAATGGTGGCTTGAAATGATTTGGCTAAAACTAGTAAATGCATTTGAAGCTACATTTTACCTTCATTTTGTGTTGATCCAAAATATTAGGGTTTGTTGTTATTTGGATGAACATGAAGATTTTTTTCGGTATACAAGATGCGAGTATATTAGGGTTTATCATTTTAGGCTCCAAGAATGAGTTTTGAAGCATAATATTGGACTATTAAAGCTATTATGCAGGCATGAATATAATCTAGAGTTGAAAAGATCTAGTTTTAAAATACTTAATATGAATATTAAATAACCAAAATATTTGTCTTAATATTTAGGGTTTCTAAGATTTTAGTTAAAAATATTTAAATTTGTCCCAAATTATTACTATTGATAATAGTTTACAAAAAAATATCCAAGGAGGATATGATTGTATTTGGCATACACCAATTCATGTCTTCTTGTATGCATTGTGTAAAATGCAAGGCTTGGCTAAGATCATCCTGCCAAGATGTGTCCTCTATTATCACCATTTGATCTTTATTGTTGATGGCATAGTTGGTGAGAAAATTCACCACACCATTAACTTCCTTGTAGCATGGAAAAATTCATACATAATGGTATCTCCCAAGTTTCACACAAAATATGGTTCAATTTGCAATTTTGGGTTCCCCTTTTATTGATCATATTTATCATTATCATTGAGTCACCTTTAATGACCAAGTGAGTGATTCCACAATTCCTAGCCAAGGCAATGCCATGTGCCAAAGCTTGTACCTCGACTTCATTGTTTGTGCCTCTTTTCAACTTCAATGAGGTAGGATTGA
The DNA here is from genome assembly GCA_007258455.2 of Sequoia sempervirens. Taxonomy (NCBI): domain Eukaryota; kingdom Viridiplantae; phylum Streptophyta; class Pinopsida; order Cupressales; family Cupressaceae; genus Sequoia; species Sequoia sempervirens. Next base: position 3,327 of record VDFB02382280.1, on the reverse strand, counting down.
TAAAAGAAGCTATGTGAGTCCTTGATAACACAACCTACTCCAAACAATTTTGGGTTGCATCATGATGCACCATTAAACTTGAATTTGAAGAATCCCTCCTAAGGTGATTCCCTTGTATGTTTTCCCTTATTACCTAATGATGTGGAGAGACCAAGTCATGCATTACTAGAAAATAGAATAGATCATCCTTTATCAAACAACCATTAGCAATAAGAGTTCACATTTAAATGTCATGAAGGGACATGTTCCTTGAGATGGCGTCAGTACTATATATGTATGATTGAAAATTTCTAGGGGTTCATTTAAAGTCGAGTCTAGTAATAAATTTTACTGATCTGAAAGGAAAGGTATTTTGAGAAAACATACAAAATCTTCATTCACTAAATAAAAACTGCTGCTATGGGTTATTGCTACAGGTGAATACTATATCTACAGATTAAAAAATGATGGTCAACTATAGCTATGAGTAATCAATTTTATCAATTGCCAATCTAATGTAGAATGAGAGAACACTAATTACTAATTTCAACACCAACGTAGAAAACTACCTCAAGTGGACCTTGCTTGGGTATCAACACTCTCTTACTTCACATAATGATTATCTACTCAATTCTTCATGCATAGTTGATTCAATAATTCAAATAAAAGATTCATAATTTCTTGCTATTCAAAAGAGAACATAAATTTTTGGACATATCATGGTTACTTCAACCTACAAAGTTTTGGAATATATAATAAACTTAACTCTAAATAACTAGGAGTCTAGATACTACTTGTTAACTCATTCCTTCGAAGTAGGAAGAGGATTATTCTACAGTAAAGACATGAAAGAAATACTAAAAAATGGAGTCTTAATTTACAAATCTAAGAAATTTGATTTCATAGGCATGCATGGAAAAAAGATAGAGTTGTCGGTCACGAGAAGAAGATTTTGTGATCTTGTAGAAAATTTCTCCATTAGTTGGTGGAAAGTATAAGATGTTCAAACAGTTTGCAGCTAACTCAACTATAGGTGTTGCTCCCTTTCACTATAGGTTCATAGTTCTTTGATCACGGGTCACCAACTCTTTTGTCTACAAGTCATCAATGGTCAATTGGTTTCAATTTATTGTTTCCTTCTTATTGCAAATCATATTAGTTTCTACACAAAACACTTATTCATCATAATCAACATAATTCATCATCAACATTCATCGCATTTCAACAGTAATCACATACGTATGCAAACATCTATCAAATTATCAATAATTACTTCTAATGCTTTATACTTAATCATAGTCTTTGAAATGTCTAGAAATGTTATAAAAGTATCATCAGAACAAAGGAAATAACCCTAATTAAAGTAACAATTCTACGACCCATCACTCTCCCTCAAAAAAGGGATGGTCTTTGGTTGCTCATTAGTACTATCTCTCAAAATTCTATTAATGATATACTCCTAATGCCTTACATAAAGTAGAACCCTTTATGATGGTTTATACTTGTCCATTTGGTCTCTTCTTGTTCTTCATCATACAACACTCTTCCTAACCAATGTGGTATTGGGCACCACAACGAGGATTGAAATTGAAGGGGAAACTAGATAATATCATACTATGTGGCTAATTTTATGTACTTATGAGCCATTTTGACCATTGCATAGGAATTATGCAAGGAGTGGGGTTCTTTCCTTTTTAACTCATTTGTTAACTCTTCCCATCTAAAAGTAATATGCCCCATTGCTTCCCATCTTTCATGCTAGGCTAGGTGAATTAATATCTTGTAGTCAAATTTTCTTATTCTCAGAACTTTAGTAGCCACCTTGGGATACTTTGTAATGTAATATAGTCCTCTAGTATTTCCTTTGGATTCTTTGTCTCTACTCTTATTTAGAGAGTTTTCTTCTTCAACTCCTTGTATTCTTGCATTTGCTATGCCCTGTTTCACTTATTTTGTATAAACATGTTGTACCCAAACCAATTTTTTTGCTTCATTAAGGCATTTTGCTTAAAGTGGTTTAAATCTTGCAAAAGTGTCGTCAAAACTCAATTTTTGGGAAAACTAAGCATGGGATTTTGTGGGTTTAATGTCTACATGATACTGGCAAAATTCAAAATTTTTGAAAATTAGGGTTTCTGGACACCTATTTTTAGGCAAAAAACCCTAAAAATTGAAACTTGTTAGAATTGACTAAAAATTATTTTGATTGGCTTATTTCACTCCACGATCATAGTGGTGAAGACATATTTAGTTAAAAGTTAGTTTAAGCTTGGTGGGTAGTTTTCACTTTTTCAAGAGAAAAGTTAGGACCTCCAAAGTCGTCAATGGCAGTTGGCCAATACCAGGTGTCAAAATCTTAGCCTGAAACTCATTGTAGAATATTTTGTGGTGTAAGATGTTGAAAAAGATGCTTCGCAGCGGAGGGAATTTTCAAATGGTGAAAATTGTAAAAAATATTGTCTGGAAACACTTCACTTTGTAATGTGGGAGATACTTGTGCAATCAACATACAAGTCAACTTTGCAGTATCAGTACACATTAAAATGGTGAAATGTAGTGTCGCACTTGCGTCGGTGACAATGATGCTTCAACACAATCAACTCAGCAAGCGATACGGTGATCGTGAGGGACGAAAATGATGAAAATCATCCAAAAACTACCAAGTCTAGTGATATTTGTGCCCTTGCAGGCCAGGGGTGCATTTCAATTTGAAGGCCCAAATGTAGTTATCAGTGGTTGCAAATATATTCATTCTCTCCAGAATTCTATTAGCTTTCTAACAAGCCATCAAGCAAATTCATCTAATTTGTGAAACTCCGACAATTGAAGGAGGAAGCAAAAGTTACAAAGGTTTTACATGTCAAAGATGACAGCCAAATTTTAGAATTTGCACCCCTGTAGCTCAAGGGCGCCCTTGAATTAGACCTATCAAATGATAAAATTGGTGGAAACTATTTTTGGGGGATCTCTTCAGATTCAACCTAGCTCTGTGATGCATCCATTCGCAAGTTTGTAAGGCATATTGAGCAACCATGACAAATGATCCTGCAAGCACGTAAAATGGAGGGAAAATAAAAGTCAAAATATCAAACTGTACCTCTATAGGCCAAAGGCGCCTAGCTTTTTGGCCAGTTAGTTGAGGTTTTTGGAAGTTGTCGCCTTCACGAGATCCATGCAAAATCCTCCTAGCTACACAGTGAATCCAACTGCCAGCCCTCAAGATTCGTCAAAATCTTGTAGATGAAGAATCGGTGGAAAATACTGATGGATAAAGACAAGCAAAAAAATGGCTAAGTATGGAAAAATGCATCTTCCTTGAAAAATGCACCCTTCTATTGGAGGTCTTAG
>VDFB02382279.1:0-83870 GCA_007258455.2 Sequoia sempervirens | reverse complement strand
ATCAATGAAAGAAGTAGCCACATGATTACAGTCTTCAAACACCACCGAACCCTGAATCATCTTCAGATTCCAAAAATTAACTATATCGCCAGACGCTCCAACAACCTCATAACAATGCATACAACAGTCTTTGAAAAGCTTATGTTTAAGTCTAGACAACATGTCCAACCCAATTTTAGTTTCTTGAATCAAAATAATATTGGGCTTATGATCCCTTACCATATTTGTAAGGAGATCATGCTTGTGAGGGTGATTTAATCCTCTCATGTTCCAGGATATGATCTTCATGAGAACTTGTGAGGGGCGCTCTTTGAGCACATCTCCAGTAAAGATTTTTGAGTCCCATCAGAAATATCCATTTGACTCTCCTTATCCCTAGTAACATGCAAAGAAGGAAAACCCTTACCTCTTGGCTCAGACCCGCAATCTGACCTTTGTCTATTTCTGGTTACAACTCTCAAAGGAGGAGATTTTTTTTTTCTATTTATTCCTTTCACTAGAATAAAGGGAGGGTCAGCGATTTTTGGATCAACCATTTCTTCAATTTTCTTCTAGCCAGGCTTCGAACAATCCTATGAACCCTCAAGCTTCAAAACCCCACTAACTAGAGACACCAGAGGTAGAGAACCCACACCATCAGCCTCAAGTTCCAAATCTTCAACCTCCTTAACCGGAGAGGAAGCCAAAGACGTAATACCTCCAGTAGACACCCCACTATTAGGACCAGGTGGAACCACAACATTATCACCAACTGGCTCAAGAGCCTTTCCTAGCTTCTCACTTTTGTCTAAGCCCTTAGAGACCAAGTTCTTCTTGTCCGTTACCATACGCACCCCATTCATAGGATCAACTCCCGTCTTTTCCACTAGCCCCATAGGAGCACCCTCAGCCCTAAGACCCTTTTATTTTTCTCTCAACTGCTTAACCACTTGCTTTTGCACCTTTAGAGGATTTTTTTTCCTAGTGGCCCACTTTTTTGTAATAGAAGCAAGCAAAAGGAATAGATTAAAATTCCACCGCTTGCTCCCAAACCCCAAACTTAGAATTAATCTTTACAACTGAAGGAAGATTCGTTGACTATTCAACATTAACATAAAATCGAGCATAAAAAAGATGCTTTTTAGAAGAAACCATTTGGTCAATAGATAGCAAGAAACTAAAGGTACTCGATATCCCTTTAAAGACTTCTTTGTCCAAAAACTTTAGAGGGAGACCTAGAAGTCTCACCCAAATAGGGACCGCCGAGAAAGAACATGAGTTAGGAATAAACCTTGGTTCCCACCTTTTGAGCATCAAGGAGGAATTCCCAATAAACTAGGGGCCACCCGTTAGAGCCAGCAAGAGGTCATCTTCACAGTTAAAAGTAAAGGAAAAGAATCCTTTAGCCATTGTAGCCGCATCCACCTGACTGTTGGGACGCCACCAATTCAAAGAAAACTTACGGACCAGCTCAATATGAGGACGAGGCCCCACAAATTTTCCTAGAAGATTCATTCCCATATTTGAGACCCTTTTCTCAACAATAAAATCAAGGACAAAGATTGAACATTCTCCTATCTTCACATTAGAAACAAAGGAAACAAGAGGTGAAGAGCTTTAACTTTGGGATTTGCTCCAAAAAGGTTTGACCATTTGAGGGCATACTCTGAAAAGAGACCACCTCTTGTCTTATCAACAACAGGAACTGAGCTAGAAGATAAAAAAACCTCACCCAACATATCAGCAGACTGACCGGGGCCATATTTTTCAACACTGAGATTCCCTCGTTCAGACAAGGACACCATAGAATGTGAAGGATAAGAAACCTTAGGGGATCCTTTCCCACTAGAAAACTCATTTTCCAAAAGAGGGGACCCACGCCACTTACCATCAGCCAAGGACCTAGTTGACATCACCTAGCTGACATCACCTTTCCATGAGCAAGTTGTCCACCATTAATTCCTATTGTAGCTCCAAGGTTTCCCACTTTCTCCAAATTTGAAATCGCTCTACCACCATCACCACCACCTGAAGTGAGCTCCATTCCAGGTTGATAAAACTTATGTGATTATGATGTTGTTATGCTTATCTCATATGATTGTTTTCATGATAATCCTAGATGATCTAAATAAATTAGGGTTAGTCCTTAATACACCACCATTGCATGCAATTTAAAATATTGTATTCTTTATTTAGATCATAGTGACCAACAAGGGAGGGAAACATGGGCCCAAAATATAAAATTCAAATTTTGTAAGTTTAATATTTAGAAACATGTGAGATGAAATGATATAGGTTGATTGTAATCCCATATATTTAAACTAGAGTGGGAAATGGATAAATGTGGAGTTGGATCTAGATCTTGGAAATGGGTAATGATGAGGACACATGTTAGGATAGGTTTTTCTAGCTTCTGTGTAAAATAAATGATCATGCACACTATTCAATTCATAAGGATAACCTAATCATCATGGATCCAAAACATAAGAGATAAAGGGCATGATTATGTAATTGTCACCATTATATTTACCCCTTTAAATTATATGTGAAGTACTATGAGTATAAATTTAGAGCAACACAAAAAGTAAATATTTTGAACACTTAGAGGATATAAATATGGACAATGATTCTTGTACTCTCCTCATAATCAATACTCCATCAAAGATATACAAAATAGGAAAAGTCTGATTAGTGGCAACAATCACACATTTTAAATAGGAAATTAATACAAATTTATTGATTTTTTTTTTAAATAGTACAAATTAAAAGAATAAAGATAAGAGATTTCGTCTATGCAAGAAATGGTAGAACTCCAACTAGGTGAAAATGTGAAAGTGGATTTGAACAAGAAGAAAATAGTTTTTCCTATGGAGAACAAGGTGCTAAAGAAATTTAACCATGTGTAAATGATTTCAATCCATGAACATCTCAATAAGAGCTTTGAATAAGAGGAAAAAGTGATATCATCCATTTGAAATGGTGATAAATATTTTCCTAGTACCAAAAAATGATTATAAATATCTCACTAAAATCATAATTATAAAGTAATTGTGAGTGAATGGAATGATGAAAATGAAAAATAAGGATAACAAAAAGAAAATCACCTAATTTAAAATTTAACAATCAAATTCTATAGAGCATGATAAAAAATCAATGGAATCAAATGAAAATAATAAATTATATGATACCAACACAAAATCTCATCTTACTCCATTGATTTTGATATGCTTGAATAATATTTGGTATAAGGATTACTCTTCTTAGCATAGCTTTGTAATCACAAATGGACATAATGATAGCATGAATGTTCTCAAGTAATTGTAATATTTTTGATAGCTTGGAATGATGGTTGATTTATAGCTTTCACCTGATATCGATCAATGGTGGAGGATGATTAAAAGAATCAGCATATGAGATTGATTGAGAGGACACGATGAATGTGCAAGTGACATGTGTCCTTGTGAAGAGATCGATTAGTGAGTTAAATGATTGCATGGATGAGTTGACTAATTGCATGGATGAGTGAAGTGAGAGTGATTTTGAGTGATTTGATATTGCTTTTTTTTAGTTTCTCACTTAGAAGAATATTAATAGAATTAAATAAATAAATTTATTTTATTCATGTGCATGAGGTAAGAGATTATTATAAAATAAATAAAATATTAATTTTATTCATTTTTAGAATTATTAAAGATAGAAAAATAAATTTAATTTATTTATTTAATTATAGAGGAAATGTTAGCTAATTAAATAATTAAAATTATTTAATTATAGTGGTTAAGAAGAATTAATGCATGGATTAATTAAATAATTCAAATTATTAAATTAATGTGGGTGGAAGAAATTGAGAAATTAATTAAATAATTTAAAAAAAAATTTAATTAAAAAGTGAAAAAATAGTGATCAATAGTAGTGAAGAAGCATATCAGCTCGAAGCAAGCTGGCATAAGGGTAAAAATGAAGGCTTCCCATGAAGAAAGGAATGGAGAGGATGTTGTAGGAGAGAACAACAATGGCACAATGGATACAAGCTCCAAAGAAGAAATGGCATGTACTAGAGAAGGAGAGGGGAAAGGGATGTAGAAAATTGAAACCCTAATTCTCATTATCCTGCAATAGGTGCAAACAAGGTACCTCCTAATAACAAACTGCTTAATAAATTTATAGCCTTTGTTTTGGAAAATTATGTTTAGAAAAATAGGATAGGTACAAAAAAATGTGTTCTTCATTAAATGGTCGAGAGAATGGCCAACGAAGGGCCAAATTCTTCACCGGTGCCAAAATCAATGGGGTAAAGATATCATCATAAAATCACTACCAAGAGGATTCTTCATGGTGGAATGCAATAAGGAAGGGAAGGAGGATATTTTAAATGGATTTCCATATACAATGAATGGATCTGGATTCTTCATAAAATATTGGGAATGTAATTTTAATCCCTTGAAGCATGTGATAGACAACATTATGCAATAGTTTAGGTTATATAACTTACCGTGGGAGTATTGGGATCACAAAATACTGGAGGAGATCAAGAAAAAAATAGGCACTTTCATAGAAGTGGATGGAAAATTTGAGGATGGGTACTTTGGTATATATACAAGAATTTGTGTGGAAGTCCTAATAAATGAACAATACCATCATAAATTGAAATCATATTAGAAATAGGGATCTCAAGGAAAAAGATGGATTTTTAAAGAATAAGCCATCATGAAAATGCCCCATGTGTCTATCATATAATCACCATGAAGAAGAATGCCCCAAGTGCAAAGAGGAAACCCTAGGGGAAGGTTTGAATGAAGATGAAGGGAACAAATACACAATAGAATCAAATAGAGGGACTCAAGTTCTAGAAGGAATGGGATTATGGTAAAGAAGGATGACACTTCAAGGGGAAGGGCAAAGAAAAACTCTAGAGCCAAATGACACATTAGTATTGGTCACATTGGAAGACACTAGAATAAAGTCTATAGGGGATATTTTGAGGGTAGAAGTTGAGGTAGTGGAAATCAATGAGGAACATGTAAACCCAGAGGAGTCATGACTAAAGGAGATGCTTTGAATAGGAATGGAAGCAAGAAAAAGGAGAAAGAAAAATAATTATAGAAACATCTGAAGATGAAGGTGATGAGGATAGTGGGGAAGATGAAATCAAGTCTATGGAGGAAAGGATACTAGAGAAAACATCATAAAAAATAAAAAAATCCAAGACATAAGAAAAAGAGAATAGAGGAAAATAAATAAATAAAGAAAATAGGATTGGTTGGAAATGTGAAGGGGCAGAGGAAGTTGAAATCAGGGAAGGGAGACCCCCTTCATAAGGAGCCATGATTCTCACATGGAATGTTAGGGGCTTAAACTTCCCTTAAAAGAGGTGCATGCTCAAGTGACAAGTTGATTTGAGCAACACAGACATAGTATTACTACAAGAAATAAATCTATTAGAGGAAGAAGTGAAGAAGCTAGGTGACAAATGGAGTAAATGGTAGTGTTTTTGTCCCAAATACATGGATAGAAGGTGGTTTGGGTATCTTGTGGGATCCATATAAGGTATCAACAAAAATAATTCATGTATCAAAAGAGTGTAAAATACTAAAATTTAAGTATCTACCCCAAAATGTCTCCTATCTTTTCAACATATATGGACTAGTGGGAGCAGTGGAAAGGAAAGCAGTGTGGAACCAATTATCAACAATATTCTAAAAAATTAGGGAGGAAATATTTCTAATGGGGGGATACTTCAATGCAATCCTTAGTTAGGAAGAAAAAATAGGTTGGATATAAAGAAGCATTCGAGCAATAAGTGACTTCTAAGACTTTATGCAAGACAATTTCCTACTTAATATAAAGAAAAGAAATGGTATGTTCACATGGTCCACTAGATGGAGGGACAACCAATTCATAGCAGAGAGATTAGATAGCTTTATATTAGGGGATGACTGGATAAGAACTAACTTGAGTGAGTGTGTGGAAGTATTGGCTTTGAGTGGATCAGATCACACACCTATTCACATCACCTTCACACTAGATGTTAAACCATTGAAATATCCCTTCAAATTCTAAAAGATGTGGTTCAAGGATAATCAACTAGAAAAGAGGATTGTAGAATGGTGGAATAATGCCCCATTTATAAGAGACACAAAGTCATATATCTTGTGGAAAAATTTATCCCACATTAAAGGATAACTAAAATAATGGAACAAACATCACTTCAAAAAATTATTTGAAGAAAAGGAAGCGATTGGATTAGAACTAGCATAATTGAATGAAACAATAATAAGAGATGGAATATTCCAAAATGCATACATTAAGGAGAAAGAACTCAAGGCTAAATACATTGAAGTCCTCCATAGGGAGGAAATATTCTGGTAATAGAAATCAAGGGAGAACTGGCTAAAGGAAGGATATAAGAACAAAAAAATTAAAAGGTTCATAAAAAAAATAGCTAGTGTTAATAAAGCTAATGGAGAAAAATGTGAATCTTGGGAAGAGATTGGAAATAAAGCAGAAAAATTCTTTAATAATCTCCTCAATTCAAGCAATGAGGTGGTAGACAAAACTCAAGAGGAAGTGCTAAGCTTGGTCCTAGGCATAATAACAAAATACCAAAATAGGGGGCTATGCAAACTATTGACCGAAGAAGAAGTTAGGAGTGAAAATTTTCAACTAGATGGTGATAAGGCCCCAAGCCCAAATGGTTTCTTTACTTTCTTATTCTAGAAATTTTGATACATTTATGGAAAAGAAATACATCAAGTAATTAAGGACACAAGGAAAAAGTTTGTAATGCTAAAATATTGGAACAAAAGATTCTTAGCACTCATCTCGAAGAAGCAGTAGGTAACAAGCATGGAAGACTTTAGGCCCATTTAATTATGAAATATAATATCCAAGATAGCAACAAATTCCATAACTAATAGGTTGAAAAGGTACTACTGAGCATCATATCAGAGGAATAATGTGGCTTTACACTGAAGAAATCAATCTCAAAAGGTATTATAATATCCCATGAAGCAATTCACTCGATCAATAAAATTAAGGTAGAAATGATGCTAGTTAAACTAGACATCAAGAAATAATATGATTAAGTTGATAGAGAATTCCTAGTAAAAATGTTGGTGAAGATGGGTTTTAGTAAAGAGTGGTGTAGTTGGATTTGGAGCTGCATAAGCACACCAATATTTTTAATATTAGTCAATGGCATACATTTTAGATTCTTTCAATTATCCAATGGTCTGAGACAAGGTGACCCACTTTCATCTTTCCTCTTCATCAAAATGGTAGAAGCATTTAACCACCTAATCCATAAAGCATACGAGAATAAAAACTATAAAGGTTTAAATATTGCACCAAATATGGAGTTGATAACTCATCACCAATTCACAGATGACACATTATTGTTTAGGGAAATGTTTAGAAAGGAGGCAAGGACAATGAAGAACACTCTGGAATAATATTGCCAATCATCACAAAAAAATTTAACTAGAGAAAATCATAGATCTATTTTTTCAACACAATAATAAGAAAGTAAAGTGAGATAGCAATAATTATGGAGTTTAAAAGGATAAAATCATCAGGAAAATACTTAGGTGTGCCTCTATTTGTTGGGGCATGCAAGGCTAGTCCATGGGAATCTTGGGCTCAAAATTGTCTAAATAAGATTGAGTTCCAAAAGGGAAAATGGCTATCAACAGTAAGCAAAATCACAATGTTAAAATCAATAATAATGACATTACCTATATGTTGAATGAACAAGACAACTAAGAGGGGGGGTGAATCAATTGTACCTTAAAACTTTAAAACCCTCATACACATTTAGATCCACATTAATAAAATTAACCCTTAATCTATTATAATGATTTAGCATGAAAGGAAAATAACAGAAACTGAAACAAATCAACACCATGCATAAGAGAACACCAGATTTATGTGGAAAAATCAAGATGGGAAAAACCACTATGATGAATAACTCACAATATAGAGTAATATCAACAGTGAATATAATGTGGCTCACTACCCAAAGAAAAAGAAAGCCTCATTGCCATAATAGAAAAGAAGATAGAGAAGAATGTTACACAGAGAAATCCATCTCAATGCAACGGAGAAATCCATCACAATATCATCAACACCTTCAGAACATGACTGAATAATTGTAGACACCTTTTTCTCACTACATCCAGAAATCTAACACATAAAAACTCACATTGCACTTCTCAAATTTTCACTCTAACACTCTACAATTTGCATCATTCGCATCTCTCTTGTCCATCACTTCAACCCTCAACAACTCAACTCTTATTTATACCATCTTCAACCTTGAAACCCTTCTCCAAGGTTGGCTATGCACATCAACCATTCAAATTCAAATTAGGTCAGCACCAAAACACTTCCATGGTGGATAAAAGTGAAGGTGGACCACACCATTCCTTATTTGGGGCCCAAATCTATAACATCATGCTACAACACACTTCTACAAACAATAAATATCCATCTCAATTAGTGTAAACACCAATGTTAGTCGTTACCCATGTAAACACCATTAAAATTTTAAGTGCATGCTTCCTTTGATCCAAAAACAACTCACAAATAACAAATGTCACCTAAACACAACCTAGAACATTCCATAAACACCATAAAATCCAACAAATTCTTTCACAACAAATTCCACCTGAGAAATGTACACACCCAGTACACTCAAATAATTTTTCCATACATTGTAACTTAATAAACTAGCTTCTGAAGCACCAAACCTCAAATAAACTTGATTGAAGAAAGGTACCAACACTGTCAACACCCCTTTAGATCCATAAGACCTGAAACTAAACTGTAGAGAAATGTGGAGCAAGGACATTTCTCCTAGACACCTCTGGAATACGCTGTTCACACACTGGTGAACAAAAATTCTTCTATACAATGATCCAACACACTAAATTCTGAATACTACACCTTTGAACACCTCTGATCAACATATCCAAAATGCATAGGCAGATCTTCAACCTAGAAGAAATGTGGAGCAACACCAAAACACTACTCTGCCACCCAGAATAACACTGCAACATATTGTTTCCCTTTATTTATCAAATTTTCTCAAAATCACTTGAAAACCGAGCATCAAAGATACATCCTCATCACCTTCAGTATTTCCTCATCACCACCAAGCCAACTGCACCATAGAAACTCAACCATATATCCATAGATAGAAGCTTATCAAAGCAACACTAGAGGTTGACATTAGTAGCTTAATGACAACATAAGGCAACTAGTCAAAGCATGGATAACACCAACATACTCTTGCAACAATCTTCTTCTCATACAGTTGAAACCAATGACAACACAGGCTTGTTGACATCAATGAAAACACTAATTTTCTCATACTTGCAACAATTTCCCCCTTTGCCATTGATGATAGCACATGATGTGAAAAACCATCAACAACAAATAGCTCTACTCCATACCTATTTTGTTTTTTCTTTTCTCATTACTCATTCTCCCTTACTTAGTTATAGTGTTCTCTCCCCCTTTCTCAACTGAAAACTAAAAATTTTCACATGATTCTCTCTTTCCCTCAACTGTCTTCTTTTTCACGTGACTCTCTCTCCCCCTTTGACATCAATGATAAAGGACAAATTATTTGCATCACTAATGTTTCCCCCTTTGACATCATTGATCCTCACTACTTTGCAACTTTCTTTCCTTCAATTTCTCTGTATACTCCCCCTTAGGAGCACACACCATACTGCACCAATTAGCAACCATTGAACAATGACAACACATACTCCCCTTGACTACAACAACCAACAATTTCACTACCTACTCCCCCTGAGAGGTAGCCACCAACATTAGTCTAGACAAAAGAATGGATCTTGAAATCCATTGGACTAATGCATCTCCTTATGCATCTAGCTCAAAGAAGGAGGGGAAATGAACCCCAAATTCTCTTGGAGAAACTCAAATGTATCCTTAGGAAGAGCCTTAGTGAATATATCAACAACCCAATCCTTTATAGGCACATACTCAAGCTTAACTTCATTTTCTACAACCTTCTCTCTCAAAAAGTGATACCGGATTGAGATATGTTTTTTCCTTGAATGCATTACCTAATTTTTTGAAATATTGATATCACTTGTATTATCACAGAAGATAGAAATTGGTTCATCATACACTACTCTGACATCCTTCAATTTTTTTCTCATCCACAACACTTGTGTGCAACAAGATGTTGCTACAATGTACTCTACCTCAATAGTAGATAAGGACACTGAATCTTATTTCTTACTTATCCATGAAACTAATTTGCATCCAAGAAAGAATGCACCACCACTTGTACTTTTCTTGTCATCCACACAACCAACCCAATCTACATCTGTGTAAGAACTCAGAGTAAAATAAATATCCTTTGGATACCACAAGCCATGGTCCAAAGCGCCCTTCAAGTATCTAAATATCCTCTTCACTATTGCAACATGTGACTCTCTAGGATCTTCTTGAAATCCAGCCACAAGACAAACTACATGCATGATATCCGATCTAGTAGTAGTTAGATATAGCAGTCCACCAATCATTGATCTATACTTGCTCTGATCAACCTTAGGAGATTCATCATTCTTGCTCAGCTTGCAACCGGTAACCATAGGAGTACATACCAATTTAGAATCTTACTTTCCAAATTTCTACAACTTTTCTTTGACATACTTTGATTGTGAAATAAAAATACCTTTATCTATCTAATTTATTTGTAATCCAAGGAAGAAATTCATCTCCCCAAACATAGACATTTCAAACTCTTTATGTATTTCTTTTGCAAACTTCTTGCACATATCTTCATTTCCTCCAAATATTATGTCATCAACATATACAACCACAATCAAGATTTGATCTCTTTCAAATTTAAAGTAAATATTGCTATCTGTGATACCTTTATTAAATTCTTGTTGTATCAAATACTTATCCAACCTTGCATACCAAGCTCTAGGAGCTTGCTTTAATCCATACGATTCCTTCTTCAATCTGCAAACCATATCTGATTTGTCTGACAACTGAAATCCTTCCAGTTGTTTTATATATACCTCTTCTTCCAATTCTCCACTCAAGAAAGCATACTTCACATCCATTTAATAAACTTTGAAATCCTTATGTGTTGCAAAATCCAAAAACCTCCTGATAGCTTCCATTCTTTCCATCGGAGCAAATGTCTCCTTAAAATCTATTCCTTCAACTTGTGAGTGGCCTTTACACACAAGCCTTGCCTTGTTCCTTACCACTTCTCCATTCTCATTTTTTTTTTATGAATACTCACTTAGTTCCAATCATATTTTTGTTTGCTAGTCTTGGGATAAGTTCTCAAGTCTGATTCTTCTCAATTTGCAAGAGTTCTTCTTCCATAGCCTTGATCCAATATTCATCCTTGCATGCCTCAATAACTGTTTTAGGTTCAACTTCAAAAAGTAAATATAGATTTACCTTTCCTTCAGTAGCTTTCTTTCTTATCAGTACACCTTTGTTCTTATCTCCAATGATATGATCTTCAGAATGGTTCTTCTACACATACTTAGGGGTTTTAGGAGTCCTTTCTAATGTACTTCTCTTTCTTCAACTTTTTCTTCTTCCCTACAAGAAGACTCATATGGTTCATATCCATCTATCATCATTGAATTCTTCTACAAATCTTCATCAAACTTGACACTTGCACTCTCAACAACCTTTCTCAATCTCTTGTTGTAGCATCGGTAAGATTTACTTCTAGTAGAATATCCAAGTAAGATACCTTCATCAAACCTTGCATCAAAATTTCCTAAGTTGTCTTCATCTCTTCTGATATAACATTTGCTTCCAAACACTCTAAACTACTTGACAGTAGGAATCCTTCCATACCATAGCTCATAGGGAGTCTTTGTGATGTTTTCTCTTGCTTGAACTCTGTTAAGTATATAAATATCAATATGAATTGATTCTCTCCAGTAGATTTGCCTCTTTCATCATTACCCTTGTAACTTCTTAAATAGTCCTATTCTTTCTTTCAACCACTCCATTCTATTGAGGAGTCCTAGGGGAAGACATGTGCCTCTTTATGCCATGATTCTCACAAAATATGTTAAACTCATTGGAGGTTAATTCTCCACCATTGTCAGATCTCAAACATTTTATTTTCATATCCATTTCATTCTCAACCATAATTTTGAATGGTTTAAATCTATCTAGAGCTTTTGATTTTTCTTTGAGAAAAGTAACCCATGTCATTCTAGAATAATCATCAATTAAAAGCATGAACTACCTGTCATCTTGAATAATTCTTACTCTTGTAGGGCCACAAAGATCTATTTGAACTAATTCCAATAGTTTGGTAGTAGGTTCTTTGAATTTGAAGCTTCTTCTTGCTTGCTTTCCAATTTGATATTCTTTACAAACAACGTTGATAGGCTTTGTAATTTTTGGCAGATCTCTTACTTCTTGAATTGAACTGATTCTCACTAAGTTATCAAAATTGATGTGACACATTCTTTTATTCCATAGCTAGCTTTCATTAATATGAGTCATAAAGTAGTGACCATTAACACCCCTAAGTTGATAAAAATTTCCATCTATTCTTTTTCCAATAACAACCACAGTCCAAATCCTTTTTTGATCTCACATCCATCATCCTGAAACATAAGATTGTATCCTTTGCTACACATTTGTCCAACACTCAAGAGGTTATGCCTTAAGCCCTTAATATAGTAAACATCATCAATATTAAGCTTTCCATAAAAAATGATAAAACATTTTCCACATATCTTAGAATATGTATCGTCACCAAATATAAGACATCCTCCATCATATTTTTCAAGTTTAATAAACTTACTCTTGTCACCAGTCATGTGATTAGATCATCCACTATCAATGATCCAGTAGTTCTCCTATCTAGCATGAAAAAAAGATACCAAAGTACCTTCAGCCTTATCCTTTGTATTTGGAGGTCATTCCTTCACACATCTCTTAGAGTTAGTAGAAATAGATTCATCTTTTAAATCCATGAACAAAAATTCAGCATCATCATCATAAATACTTGCATCTTCTCTAACATAATAACTTTTCTTGATCATCTTACCTTTGTTCTCCTTATTTTTGTTATTCAAAGCTCTATTTGGACATCTTGAAGCATAATGGTCTATCTTTCCACAACTGAAACATTTGAAAGGAAACTTACCATTGTACTTACTAGTACCCTTCATTCTCCTTACAAAGTTAGCTTTTATATCATCAAGATCCTCTTGATTTGATTCCTTGATCTCCTTTTATTTCCCAACCTTAAAAGCAGTCTCAACTTTTGCACCACTATTTGTTCCAAATTCTCTCATTTCAAAAGAAGTTAAAGAGCCATACAACTAATCTCTAGTATATTGATTCAAATTTGCAAATTCATTGATAACATATACTTTATGAATATAATATTTAGTAAGAGTTTTGAGAATTTTCTTTACCACTTCCAGTTCTTTGAGTTCACCACCAAGAACTTTGATGGAGATGACCACTTCATCCACCCTTTGCATATAGCTTGTGACATTTTCTTCTTCAAGAATCTACAAATTTTCAAACATTATCTTTAGATTTTTCATCTTAGCTTCTTTAACCTTATCATCTCCTTCATAAATGCTTTCTAACTTTTCCCAAATTTGTTTAGAAATTTTCAAACTCATAACTTTCACCAATTTAGAATTTGTAAGACTATTTAAGAGAGCATACCTTGATTTACTACCATTTCTTTCATAAGCTTTGATCTCATCAGTGGTAATTGGACCATTTGTAGGTTCAGTGTATCCAGTCTGAATAGACTTCCATACATCATATCCAAGATAAACCAAAAATCCTTTCATCCTTGTCTTCTAGAATGCATATTTTGTTCCATCAAATATAGGGATCTCTTTCTTGTGTTCCATCCTAGATCTACCTCAAGTAGTTAAGCTTTCTTCCAAGGAACCCTTATCTGATACTGATTGTTGAATGCACAAGACAATTGAGAGGGGGGTGAATCAATTGTACCTTAAATACCTTAAAACTTCAAAACCATCATACACATTCAGATCCACATTAATACAATTAACCCTTAATCTGTGATAATGATTTAGCATGAAAGGAAAATAACTAAAACTAAAACAAATCAACACCATGCACAAGAGAATACCATATTTACGTGGAAAACCCAAGATGGGAAAAACCACGATGACGATTAGCTCACAATGTAAAGAAATATCAACACTGAATACAATGTGGATCATTGTCGGAGGGCTCACTACCCAAAGAAAGAGAAAGGCTCACTATCATAATAGAAAATAAGATAGAGAAGAATGTTACATAAAGAAATCCATCTCAATGCAACAGAGGAATCCACCACAATATCATCAACACCTTCACAACATGACTACAAAATTGTAGACACCTTCTGCTCACTACATCCAACAATCTAACACATGAAAGCTCGCATTTCACTTCTCAAATTTTCACTCTAACACTCTACAATTCACATCATTCGCATCTCTCTTGTCTATCAATTCAACCCTCAACAACTCAACTCTTATTTATACCATCTTCAACCTTGAAACCATTCTCCAATGTTGTTTATGCACATCAACCGTGAAAATTCAAATTAGTTTGGAACCAAAACACTTTCATGGTAGATAGAAGTGAAGGAATACCACACCATTCCATATTTGAGACCTAAATCTATAACACCATGCTACAACATTCTTTTACAAACAATAAATATCCACCCCAATTAGTGTAAACACCAAGGTCGATCATTACTCGTGTAAACACCATTAAAATTTTAAGTACACGCTTCCTTTGATCCAACAACTCACAAAAAAAAAATGCCACCTAAACACAACCTGGAACATTCCATAAACATCCTAAAATCCATCAAAATTCATCACAACAACTTCCACCAGAGAAATGTACACACCCAGTACACTGAAATAATTTTTCCATACACTGTAACTTATGAAACTAAATTATGAACCAACAAACCTCAAACAACCTTGATTGAAGAAAGATACCAACACTGTCAACACCCCTTTAGATCCACAAGACTTGAAACTAAACTACAAAGAAACGTGAAGCAGGTACATTTCTCCCAAAAACTTCTGCAATACACTATTCACACACTGGTGAACACTTCTTCTATACAATGATCCAACACACCAAATTATAAATACTAAACCTCTGAACACTTCTGATCAACATATCCAAAACACATAGGTAGATCTTCAACCTAGAAGAAATGCAGAGCAACACTAGAACACTACTCTGCAACCCAGAAAAATATTGATCATGCAAGGGAGATGTTGGCATGATGATAGATCAGTTGTGTGCTTGGTGGTGTGCCTGAATGACATAGATCTTAGAGGGCATTGTGAGATTAGTGGAACTAATTCTAGAAGCATGTGGTGTTGGTTGATGTCAATGGACTGACTTAGGAAGTTTTTTTGATACTACTGTGCAAGTGTTGAAAAGATTGCAGGAGTTCGGGCCTTGAGCCTACCATTTATCGTTTGCTGAAGAAAGAAGGTGTTTGGAGTTAGTCATTTTTTACTATACCTGCAAGTTTTCGGGCCTCGGTTATACCTCTTACCGAGTCCCTTAGATTTATGAAGAAAAATATGTTAAGTCCAAAGTATTTCAAACTTTAGACTTTGGAATTCAGGAGTATAGCTTACCATGGTGTTCGAAGAAGGTAGTATGGAGGAACTTTGCCACCTGAAAATGTTTCGGGCATCATGATTTTGGAACTCTTGAAAGAATGGAAAGTGGCAAGGTGGAAGAGCGAATTTTGACATCCGATAAGTTATTTGTTCTTCGGTGTTTCAGAGGTTTGGATGCTAGTTTGTGATAAATGTGAAAGGTGATAGATGGTAGAGGGTAAGGCCAAAGGCCAAAGCCTGATAGGTATGGACAAGCCTCAAACTTAAGTGTTTGGACTTGTCAAATACTAGCTAAAATCCACTCCAAGCATAAGGAAAGAGGAATGAGAGACCTTTGACCCCCGAAAAGAAAAAGGAAGGCTATGAATGTTGATTTTGGGCATCGTGATGTCAGCAGATAATTTTATTGTAAATTTCACTGATCATAGTGATGTTTTTCGGTTTACCCACTTAAGCTTCATGTGGTAAAAGAAGAAGGGATCCCCGATCCCCGACAATCAATAGGAAAGATAGGTGGCACCAGCTTGTCATCCTGTCGAATGAAGGCATTGATTTTGTTTAACCCCGCGGGCTTGTGGGATTTTGACACATGGCTACAAGGTACATCGAAGAGATAGTTGAATATCAACAAGATGAAATTATTAGTCCCTTTGACATGCCGATAAGGTGGGACCCAATAGGCTGACAAGGAGTTTGGTGATGTGTGCAGATAGATGGTGAAGAATGATCGAATAATATTATGAAACGTGGCTTGGATGATCAGGTAAAAGACTTATGGCGTGGTATATGAGGATGACTAAGGAGATGACACATAGCGTACTTTTATTGGTTGATTTCACATCTTCATTGTGAATCAACACAAAATTTTTGGTCAATGATTTTAAAGCAATTTAAAAGGCGGTTAAAACCCTAAATCTTACAACTGTGTTTTAAGCTAAATGAAATCAAACGATGTAAGATTTAAATGATAAAGTAAGGGTTTGAAGGTGTGATTTCATAAGTTAATGGCGTGCTCAAATGCACAGGTGAATGACATGATTTCTTATGTTGAACATGATTGTGAATCTAATCAATTCAATGGTGGAATGAAAGGATATTTTTGTATAGATTACCAGGTAACCACTCAGAAAATATTTTATTGCTTATTGGTTAAAATGGTGGTACTAAGGAAAGGAAAAACATAGATAATGTATATAGATCCATTGCACAGAAAATGTTAAAACAACATAAAAACCCTAGTTTCTAGTTTGGAAAAGATGGAATGTTCGATGAATCTGGAGATTTTTCTGATGGTGCAAGTCTCGAGAAGAAAAGATAGCTTGCTAGAGAAACTTGTGAACAAAGGAAACCCTAATTGTAAGTTCTAGATGATGTGGACGGTGGTGCACATCTTGAGGTAATGAGATTGCAAGTTGGTGGAGTAAAGAAAAAGGAGAAGTCAATTATAAAGTTGGTAGCCTGTAGGGTATGCAAGTGTGTTGTGTTGATTTTGCAAGAAAAGAGAGAGAAAAAAAAATAGCCTGTCGTGGTAGAGAGTGCAAAACAGGGTAATGTCTTGCTGAGTATATAGTTGAGATAGAGAGGAAGAGAGAGGGTAGTGCAGTAGACAAAGTATGCACATTCTGAATGAGTAGAACCCAAAAACAAATCAGAGATCTAGATTTGGGTTAATATTTAGAGGATAGAACACTTAATGTTCTAAGTGCAAAGGAGAAAGAGAGTGAAAAATAGAGGGGATGTGTTGTTGATATTACAACATCAGCAGCAGAAAGCAAGTTGTAGAGTGTGCAACAAAGTATTGTACAGTTGCAAAGTAAGTTGCAACATTGAACTGTAAACAATTTGTATTTTTCATTATATTTATGATTGGTTGGTGCCATCAGATAACTGAGTTGGTTCTCAGTGTAGGGAGTTGGTACTTCCTTGGAGTTGGTGCTCCTAAAACTAGGGGATTGGTGTCTCCTCAGGGTTAGTACCCTTAAACATTGTAATAGAGGGTTGGATTGTGACCCGGATTTGATTAGTAGACTCAAGCAACTATTGTCATCGCGGTTTTTCCCATCTTGGGTTTTCCATGTATATCTGGTGTTATGTTTTGATCTTGTATGTGCATGTGTTTGTCATATCTTTTCATGTTTTAATCTACACATTTAGATTTAAGGGTTGTGTCTACACTAAGGATAAGAAGATTAAGTTTTTAGATCTACTAATTCACCCCCCCTCAGTAGATTGTTGTGTTCCAACAATTAGTAGCTTAAAGACAACATAATGCAACTAGTCAAAGCATGGATAACACCAACATACTCTTGCAACAATATTCTTCTCATATAGTTGACACTAATGACAACACAGGCTTGCTGAAATCAATGACAACACTAATCTGCTCATACTTGCAAAACTATATACCTTTTGTCTATCCTAAGAATGCCAAAAAAAATAATGGACAAGTTGGAAAGGAGGATGTGATACTTCTTTTGGAAAGGAGAATAATAATACAATAAATACCTGCTAGTAGTGTGAGATCAAATATGTTTTCCAAAGGAGGCTAGTGGCATAGGACTCGTGGATTGGTCTCTTTACAACCATACCCTTGGGGCTAAATTAGTATGATCGTGAAACTTCAAGCAAGGTGGGAAAGAGTGCTACAAAACAAGTATATGGATAACCTAGGGCTAGAGAGAATATTAACAACCATAGAACTTCATAAAGGCTTTGCTATATGGAATTTTATGATTGGTAGTACGAAAATAATTAAAAAATATTACACATGGAACACAAAGGATGGATGACAAGATAAATTATGGGAAGACTCATGGGATGGTGAGCCTTGGAAGGTGTGAGAAATTTTGAAAATGCAGTGGGGGAAAAAGGTAAGAGATTATATGGAATTCCATGTAGATGAGGGGAGAAAAAAGTGGAAATGGCATTCCCTCAAAGGACTAATCTTGAACAAAGATTAGGAGTTCATGGAGAAAGAACTAAATAAAAGAAACATAATAATAAGTGAGGAAGAGGACATGATTAAATAAAACATAGCTGAATCAGTTACTTATAGTGTTAAATTGGGATAGTGGGCATTAGAAAGGGCCGAGAAGCAAGGAGATTGGCTGAAAACCTTGAATTGGCATAAATACGCTCTACCAAAGAAGGTGCCTTTGCATGGGTGGCCATAAAAAATTCTCACAAGGGAAAGGTTTAACAAAAATGGTGGTTTCTAGGCCAAGTAGATGTGTCTTGTGCAAGAAGAATGAAGAAACAAAAAACTATATCCTAATGGATTGCCCTTTCATAGGGGAATATTGATGGTTTATTCAGAACAAGCTAGGTTAGCAGAGTCCACTACCAAACAATATTATGGACCTCTTTAAGGAATGATTGATCATAAACAAGAGTTTGAAATATGTAGGGCTATGGATTTCCACCCCATCAATAGTAATCTAGGAGGTGTGAAAGGAGCATAATAGGAGAATTTTGCAAGATAAAGTAATGGACAAGAGCAATTATGAAAAAATTGGAAGAGGAAATAATGGAAGTAGTCAACAATGGTGTGAAAAATCAATCCAAGAATGAGAATTTATTTTCATCTTAGGACCAAATAATGTTGAAATTATGGCCAAGATTGGAGCTTCCCCCCATTAATGGGGTTATGGGCGTTAAGGCCTTGGCTAATTGAGACAAAATAGTATGGTGACCATTGGAGAAAGGGTGGATAAAATTAAATTTTGATGGGGCTTCCAAGGGGAACCTAGGCTTATTGGGAGTTGGATGCATCTTTAGAGAACATAATAAAGTAATATTAAAAGAGATTTGTGACCCCCTCAAACGAAGAACAAATAACGAAGCAAAAATAAAGGTAGTACAACTTGGTCTAAAGGAAGGACGAAAGCTAGGTATAAGGAGAATTTAATTGAAGACAACTAAATGATAATAATTTTAAAGTCCAAAATGCAAAGGAATAGTAAAGTGATTTACCCTAAAATTTGTCAACACAAATTGATTTGGGGTAGTTTGCAGGTCTAAGTCCCTACTCTATTATCAAGGGAAGTTCCCTTTATTGAACATGTGTGAAAATTACACAAATGATGACACATACATAACATATTTATATATCTACAACATTGTTCCATAAAATGATAGAATTAAACTATACAAAGTAAATCTATGCTATTCAATGTAATGTCCCCATTTTCCAGCTCACCAAAATAATATTAAAGTATTTAATTATTTTAATTATTTAATGTTGCCTAGCAAAAGTGTAATTATTAAGGTGATATAAAATTATTAAATAATATGGGTTTATGAAGTGACGTTGAGGAATATTTAAAAATTAAATTAATAAAGTCACTTTATAATAAAGTGTTAATTGATTTTGGTTGGAAAACCCTAAAAGGAATAAAAGGCATTATAAAAAGACTTGAGAGCTCATTCTCTTATAATTCTGGATTATTATTTTATTTTGAGTTTGTGTTTTGGTGGAGCTCTTCGAAGTCTGAAACCCTAGGTGGGAATTCCTATGACTTCCAGTTTCGATGGCGAAAGATTCCTCCCTAGCTGTCGTTGGTGGATTCATCCAAGATTCACACTTACACAATAAGGGAAAATTTATGTATCTTCTTTAGAGATAAATTTGAGGATTAATGATTATCTTCTCTACTCAGTTTGAGGGCTTGAGTATATCGTTGTGTACTTGATATTCTCAGGGTGGTGACCATTGCTACCATATACTATTTGGACACCATATTGTTGTCTGTTTATTGTTATGGTTCCTTTTTTGAGGTGTCTATGCTATTGAATACTATTGTAGACTTCACCTATCTATTTGGCATGATATTTCTTCATATTGGGCTGGATCCTTTGGCAATATTATCCACCTCCATTTCTAGTTTCCATTGTTGCATTTATGGAAGGACGTATCTACTGTTATGGAACTAGACATGGTTCCAAGTTATTCAAATCATCTCTGAAATCCTTGGACATGAAGGCTAGCAGTCATTAAATGTAAACTCATGTATTTTTGGAGAGAGGCATTGTTCCTAAAGGTAGTTCGATGGTTTCTTGTGGCTAGCGTTGCATATTAGACCTGGATGCTTCCTCATTCTTCATGAAAAGTCTCTTTTTTCCCTATGTTGGAGTCCTAGGCATGTCTAGTGTATGTAGGGGGTTGCTAGGAGGGAGGGGAAGCTAGACATGGTCATTTATCAAGTCCCCAATTCGCCTCTTAGCGAATCACTGCTATATCAAGTCTATATATGAAGCTTCAGGAAGTGCTTACTAAGTGTGGAGTCAAGATAAAAAGGTATTTCACAGGTTGTTGTTAGAGTTTCTCAAGCTTGGTGTGATCAAAAGTAGTCTATTATTCCTATTTCAGACCCACACATACTTCTAGGTTTTGGTGTCACATGTCTTTATTCTTGCTAAATGCATGTCGCTGATCTGATTATCAAAAAATGTAAAGGTCTATCTACTGTAATAAATTTATGAGCATTGTAGTTGTAACCAAACCATAATTTTTTCTATATTTGAGTGTGCATTTGAGTATTGGCTAAGTCTAAAAATATAGCTTGTATATTGGGTTCCTTAACACTCAATCTAGGTTTGTTTCAGACTGTAATTTGTTATCAATAGTGAATTACTTGAATATCAAACACACTGTATTCAAGACTTATTGGAATCCAATTTAAACCTATTAGCAATAAGAAATATCATTTGTGTGAAACCTATGTTATAATGATGTACATAATGACATTGTGATGCTCAGCTAATCCTTGAATGGTTAGTTCAATTTATACAAAATAATTTGGCAAATGAAGTATGCTAGATTATGTTTGAGAATTATCATTCAAATCTTGAAAGGAATTTTACAGTGGTGTTAGCGAATGGAATGAATCTTGATAGATAAATTAGGAAATGACTCTAAACCCATATTCGACACCAATTGAAATCCACTAATAGCTCTGAAAAGTCCACAATTGCATTTGTGGCTTTTCTCTGAATTTTGTTGAGGTACAACTCCCTCACTAGATTTTCAATGAATTAATCTAATCCTAAGAAAATGATGTATTCTTTTAACCAGAAAATAGAAAAGGTGACTAATTCTAGCTCATAAATATGAAACTAACATGGCAATAGAGGTCATAGCCATTTATAATCAACACAAAGATTGAAAATTCATGACTATCAAATCCAACTAATGGAGATAAATCAAACTGCAATAAATAAATGAAATATAGCTCATCTTTCAAAGGAGACACAACTATATCATACACATAATACCAAGTTCAACATACTAAGCATCATTTAATTCATAATACACTAATTATAAGCTATTACAGTCTACAATAAATGTTATTCCTTCTCGATAACACCCCCAAGTGTATTTGAAAAGATAAAAGTCCCTTCAATCCTTTTTAACTTCAAATTTATAATATGGCTAAAGCCATTGGGTAGGCACCAAAGTCGTTACTAAAATAGAAACTTCTTGTATTCCAAACGTTCCTTAGGAAGTTGGTAAGAATAATGGAAATTTTGCAGGGGAATAGGTATTGACAAAGAAAAATGATCATAACCCTAGTAATAGCCTCCAAAGGACCAATCATTCCACCAACCTTTAATGTAACACATAAGAATATCAAGTGGTGGCACGTGTGAGCTTCCTAATAGGAAATTGTAATTCAAATCGATGCAAGCCAACCATAAATGTGAATTAAATTAATATCTTATCAAACTCGGGAGAATGCACCCATGTCTAACCAAAACTCTAGAAATTCGACCAGTGTCACCTCTCTTCCACAATCAATTGCATCCAACATGGCGAGCTCTCAAAGTGATGGAAATTATGCTAATGACTACATTATCCTAGAGGAAATCGAGTGTAGTCTGTTGTTCAGACACACTTTTGACCAGTTGAAAGAGGTCTTCGCGGTGCAGAGCGAAGTGGAGGAAGAAGTGCTCCAGAGTATCCTTAGTGAGGAATTTATAAGCCAAGCCCATGTGCACAACACCACTATGTTGGAGCACTTCATCTACATAGTCATCAAGACTTCTGGCCATTGGGACTGGGGCGTGAGAGTACTGGAGCACTTGGTGAAACATGAATTCCATCATTGCGTCAAGGTGACGATTAATGGACTCAACTATTATCCCCGAACTAGATTAATAGTTGATTCTATCTGCATTGTGTATGTTATCTAGGACGAGACTCTAGAGGAGGTCATGGCTCTGTTGTGCACAGGAGTGGTGAGGAGTGATATGGGACTGTTCATGCAATTCCTCTAGTCACATGAAAATATGTTGTCACTGGCTCAAATTGAACGCCTACAGATTGTCACTAAGGGAATCTGTGTTCTAATGTTTGCTTTGTGCACCTGAAATGAAATGTCTTTTCTTTTGCCTCTTTTTGTGTCCACCACCTAGATTTTGTAATAGAACCAAGCGGTTTTGGCTATACCAGTACAATGTAAAAACGTTTACATATTTAAATAAAATATCTCTTTTTTATTCTATTTGTGTTTTTAAATGTATGGCTCCATTGTTTCTTGTTCACATCATGCTTGGAAAATAATGGTTTTCTTTTGTATAATGTATTAATTGAGTAATTAGACTGGCTATAATTGGGTTAATCCATAAAACTCTTCTTAAGCAGAAAAATTGGTGGTTCGAAGAACCTAATAAAACCTCACCCAGGTTCGAGACAATCTAAAGAATGTCGCCTGAGGCATAACTTGCAGGTGAAGTTTCCAAATTCTAACTCATGACCCATCAATCAGTTTCCCAAAATTTGTACACCCACTTGGGAGAAAATGAAAGTTCAAACATGGTGGGAAAACACCACCTAGTGAAGGAAAAATAAAATAGGCGGTAAAACAAGAGGTTCGACGAACATATAAAAACCCCACCCAAGTTTGAAAAAAATAACAAAAGACCACCCGAACATAAATTGGGTATAGGACTTAGGCAAAAAGAAAGATAACATCCCAAATAGAAGTTAAGGAAAATTTTATGGATAACAATGGCTCTGGTTGGGGACAAGGACTGCAAAGGACAAGGCAATGAACCTAGAATCATGAGCATGGACCAGTCCCTTCCATTGGGCACAGAGTCAAGGAGTATGGAGAAGGAAGAACAAAAGCAAGCCAAAAACAGAACAAAGCACCTAAACTACCAACACAACAAAATTCCAACTATGTACATGGTAGGAAGAACCTACCTCAAATGATTCCTAAGATAATCATGCAAATCCATTAACATGTTGGAAGAAGTAGTTGCCTGTGTGAAACAATGATGGGCGATTGAAAACTGTGTGCACAACCAACTGCCAAATTGCAACTCCTGCCATTAAATAAGTAAAATCAACACCCTGTAAAGACTTTCTAGGTAAAGTATCATGCTTAAAAAGTCATTCCTCATTACATACTCTAGCAATCAAATGACCCATACTAGTATTACCTTGGATGAAATCACCAAAATTTTCCTAGGCAATGTCAGTTGTAATACTACGTTGCCCTTTATTTTCTAAATAAAAGGGAACCAACCCTCGAATTGGACATCCCACATACAAATCATGAGACAAAGGAAATTCTTGGTCACCGCATGTGGAAGCAATTACATTGTCTAAAATTTTAGGACCCCAATTTGTAGTATGTGCAGCATAAGACTCATTAGATTCCATTGCTAATTCACCTATCACAATCCCTATTGGATGTTGTGGTTGTGTTGATGATATGTGGTTTTCATTGGTGTCAACACTATTAGAATAAATGTATTTGAAGTTGTATATGTCGAGGATATTGAGAAAATTGTAATAAATGAGTTCCAGGTTGTCAGTGGTGAAGTGAAGTTCAGTATGGTGGTTATTTTTGTACATTGTTGATCAGAGGTTGTGGACTAAAGGGTTTGTTGCTGAGTGTATATAGTTTATCCACGTCAATTTTTAGAGATCCACATGAAGATTTGATCAAGTTATGAAGATTTCCATTCAGACAGTTTTTTTGTTTCTTCAGTTGGTGTTCCTGATTGAAGATGATGCTATTTCAGTTAGTTCAGTTGTTGCAGATGCTTCTCTTGTGATTCGTGATTCTTTTGGATGTTTCTAGATCATTCTCTATCTTTGTTGCACGTCTGCATTGATCGTTGTGATCGTGGTAAGCGATTTTCTCTTGTGTGTTCATGTTTTTCTTGTTCTTGGCCGACATAGTGTTTGTAGTGTGTTCTAGATCTTCGAGGAGAAATTAATTGAAGTGTCTTCATGCTAGAGATGTTGATTTGGGTCCTCACTAAGTTGTCGCTGACTTTGGTTGATTTGCATTGATAATCTTTAATGTTTTGGGCTGATAGTTTATATTCATTTTATTATTTCTTTATGGCCGACTTGTAGCGATGAAATTTCATATTGCGGATATATAAGACCGATTGTTTATTCGAATTTAAGTGTGAAAAAGGTGTGCTTCTGTGTGTGTGCACGAATAATGTTCTAAAGCATTCGAAGGCAGAGCAAAGTGTGAAGAATTGTGAAGAAGAGTGAAGAAGAGTGAAGAAGTGTTCATGTGCTTAATTGGAATTGTAATTAGGCATTAGCAAATGCTATTTTTTTAGTTCAAAATCCGGATGGCTTTAATCTGAATCTCTTTGTAAGACAGTGTGTCTCCCTTTGTAATTGAGTAGTGAGCTCTAGGTAGTGTGCCTGAATGCATGTGCATTCCCCATATTTCATTTTCATTATACTTTTAACAGGGTATAATATTGTGGACTAACCTCCACCGTGGTTTTTCCCCTAATAGGGTTTCCATGTAAAAATTCTTGGTGTTATATGTGTTTCTGATGTGTTGATGATTTATTCTTTCATGGTTAATAATCAGATTAGAGAACAAGGTTAATAAGTTGAATAAGTTTTGAATTTATGTGACAACTGATTCACCCCCCCTCTCAAATGTCTTCCCTTGTATTTCCAACAATTGGTATCAAAGCAAGTTCCTTGGAAGAAGTTTAATGGCTTAAGGTGATCTGGGATGGCAAGTTACAAGAAGGATAGTCTGAGATTCGATGGAACAAATTATTCTTTGTGGAAGACTCGAATGGAGTGTCATCTGAGATGCATTGGTGAACCCTACTGTAGAATTACAAGTAATATGTATATTATTCCACATAATGGTCTTACTACTTTTGCTGAGATCAAAGATGTTGAGTATAATATCTGGGCTAAGGAAGCTTTGTTGAGTGCTTTGACTGATTCTAAGATGACAAATGTTATGGATATGAAGACTACTTATGAGATTTGGAAAAAGTTGGAAACCTTGTATGAAGGTGATGATAATGTGAAGATTGCTAAGTTGCAAAGTTTGAAAGGGAAATATGAAAGGTTGAGAATGGGTAATGATGAGAACATTAATACTTTCATGCAAAGAGTGAATGAACTTGTGTGTGGTATTAGATGTGTTGGTGGAAAGATAGATGAATCTGAGATTGTTGCTAAAGTGCTTAGATCTCGTCCTGATTCTTACAAAGTCAAAGCTAGTGCTATTGAAGAGCTCTGAACTATAACAAACATAACCATAGATACATTGGTTGGTAAGTTGACTACTTTTGAGATGAGTGAATTTGGTGGTGCCCTTCCTAAGGTTGAATCTGCATTTAAGGCTACTACTTCCGGAAGAGATAGATAGAGATATGATCTGGGTGAGAGTTCATCTAGAAAGACATTCAAGTATGAGGATGAAATCAGACAGATTGAAGAAGAAGAAATAGAGCTACAAGAGCTGGAAGCACTTATTATCAAAAAGAGTACTGAGAGGAAAAGGTAAGTATGAAGGAAAATTACCTCTTAAATGATTTTCTTGCAATAAGATAGGTCATTTTGCATCAAGGTGTCCGGAAAGAGCTGCTAAATCAAGACATAACAAGCCTAGATTTCAGAAGAAGTGTTACTATGTTGCTGATGAAGGCGTGATAGATGATGAATCTGATAAAGGAAATAGAAGTGATGATGAATGGGTATTTATTGCTATCAAGGAAAATAATCCTGCATCTACTAAATCTGTTGGTTGTAAAAATGTGGAGAAAGCCCTAGTTGCTCAAGTTGAAGAAAAAGATGAATGGGTAATTGATAGTGGATGTTCACATCATATGACAGGAGACAAAAGTAAGTTTGTAAGCTTAGAAAAGTATGATGGTGGTGTTGTGAGATTTGGTGATAATACAACTGGTGTGATCCATGGAAGAGGTTGCATTTCTCTTGATGGTAAGCATAATACTGATGTTGTTCTGTATGTGGAAGGCTTGAAGCATAATCTTTTGAGTGTTGGTAAAATGGTTGATAAGGGATACAATCTTCAGTTCAAGGATGGAAAGTGCAGAATACTGAGTTCCAAAAATGAAAGTTGGTTATGGCATAGGAGGTTGTGTCATGTTAACTTTGATAATATTGTCAAGATAAGTTCCACTAAGGTTGTGAGAGATCTACCTAAGTTGGTGAAACCTACCAATGCAATATGCAAGGAATGTCAATTGGGAAAGCAAACTAGGATTTCATTTCAAAGTAAAAAGCATTGTTCAAATGAATTGTTAGAGCTTGTGCATATTGATCTGTGTGGTCCCTCTAAGGTTAGAAGTTTACAAGGTTACAGGTATTTCATGTTACTCATTGATGATTATTCTAGAATGGTATGGGTTACTTTCTTAAGGGAGAAATATGAAGCACTGGAAAAGTTCAAGATATTTAAAGCTATGGTTGAGATAGAGACAGGTTTGAAGATTAAATGTCTGAGATCAGATAGAGGTGGTGAGTTCACTTCCGGTGAATTTAATACTTTTTGTGAAGAACGTGGAATAAAGAGACAATTATTTGTACCACAGACCCCTCAACAAAATGGAGTTGTGGAAAGGAAGAACAAAACAATTGAAGATGTTACTAGAACTATGATGCTGGAAGGAAATGTTCCTCATATCTATTGGAGAGAAGCCATGAGTACTGCTATGTACACACTCACCCGGGTACAAATCAAAGGTGATACTGGTAAGACCCCTTTTGATCTATGGACTGGTCAAAAGCCTACTATTAAATACTTCAAGATATTTGGAAGCAGATGTTATATTAAGAGAGATGAAGACATAGGAAAGTTTGATGCTAGGAGTGATGAAGGTATCTTTCTGGGTTATGCTACTAAAAGTAAGGACTACCGGTGTTATAATAAAAGATTGAAGAAAATGGTTGAAAGTGAAAATGTTAAGGTTGATGAAGACTTTGGTACACTATCCAGAACCTATGGATATGACTTTGATGATTAGGATGACAGTACAAACAAAGGAAAGCAAGTTTAGACTACAAATCAAGTGCAAATCAATCCGGTAAATCAAGAAAATGAAGAAGGAGAAACTATTGAAAGAGCAGAAGAAAGATCATAAGAGCCTAAAGTTGAAGAAAATCCTAAGAAGACTCTAAGGTATGTAAGATTGAATCATTCAGAAGATCAGATTATAGGTGATAAGAACAAAGGTGTCCAGACTAGGAGAAAGATTGCAGAAAAGTATTGCTTGATTTCAAAGGCCGAGCCTACTAGTGTGAATGAAGCGTGTAAAGATGAGCATTGGATTGAAGCAATGAAAGAAGAGTTAAAACAAATTGAAAAGAATGATACATGGATTCTTGTTCCCAGACCTAAGGATAAGAATGTCATTGGAACCAAATGGGTCTTTAGAAACAAACTGAATGAGCAAGGTGAAGTGGTTAGAAACAAAGCAAGATTGGTATGTAAAGGATATTCACAAATGGAAGGAATTGATTTTGAAGAGACCTTTTCCCTTGTGTTAGAATTGAAGCTGTAAGATTAGTTCTTGCCTATGCTACTCACAAGAACTACAAAGTTTATCAGATGGACGTAAAATCATCTTTTCTAAATGGTGAATTGGAAGAAGAAGTGTATGTTGAGCAACCTAATGGATTACAGTTGACTGATAAAGAAGATATGGTGTGTCAGTTAAAGAAAACATTGTATGGACTCAAGCAAGCCCCTAGAGCATGGTATGCAAGATTGGACAAGTATTTGTTGAAGCTTGGATTTAACAAAGGTGTTGCTGATAGTAATCTGCATTTCAAGAATGATGATAAATATTTGATTGTTGAAGTCTTTGTTGATGATATTATTTTTGGAGATGATGCTTTGTGCATGAATTTTTCTAATGAGATGCAGAATGGATTTGAGATGTCTATGATTGGTGAGATGAAATTATTTTTGGGATTGCAAATTACTTAGTTAGATAAAGGGATTTTTATATCTCAGTCCAAGTATGTGAACGAATTGTTGAAGAAGTTCGGTATGGAAGATTCAAAGCTAGTTGGTACACCCATGGTGACCAGATGCAAGTTGACAATAGAAGATGATTCTCTAAAAGAAAATCAGACAAGATACAGATCAATGATTGGTGGATTGCTGTACTTAACTCAAACTAGGCCTGATATCATGAATGTTGTATGTATTGTTGCAAGATTTCAAGCTAATCCAAAAGAATCTCATGTGACTATTGTGAAGATAATTTTTAGATACTTGAAGGGAATTTTTGATCTTAGCCTATGTATCCTAAATATGATGATCTTACTTTGAGTGCCTTTACTAGTGCTAACTAGGCACAAGATGTGAATGATAGAAAAATTACTAGTGGTGGAGCATTTTTCATGGGTAAGAAGCTAATTTCATGGTTAAGCAAGAAGCAAAATGTCATTTCCTTGTCTACTACAGAGGCCGAATACATTATTGTTGCTAATAATTGTACTCCAGTCCTGTGGATGAAACAAATGTTGAAGGATATCATAATTATATATGATGAGCCTATTGCTATATTATGTGATAACTCAAGTGCTATTAACATTTCCAAGAATCTGGTGCTGCATTAAAAAACAAAGCATATATCTATCAATTTTCACTTTTTGAGGGAGAAGGTAAGTGAAAAGGAAGTCAGATTGGAGTATGTACCTACTAAGGAGTAGATTGTAGATATTTTTACCAAGTCGTTGCCTAAGGATACTTTTGAGTATCTTAGAGGGAAGTTAGGGGTGATTACCCCTCCTAATCAGAACTAAGGATGCATTGCATTGCATCAGTTCGTGCATTTCATAGTCATATCTTGTCTCAGATTGATGTTGTGGTGGTTGCTACTCAGGGGGAGTAGTTAGATGTTCAGAAATTAAGATATGTGGTTCAGAGCTTGGAGAACTTTGTCATTGATGTCAAAGGGGGAGAAGGGTCATGTGAAAAATTGGTGATTATCTGAGGAGAAGATCCTTATGGGGAGAAAGATTATGTGAAAGTGTTGAGGAGAAGGTGAGTCAAAACCTAAGTAGGAATTAGTTGCGTTGATGGTGTTTTTCACATCATGTGTTGCCATCAATTCCAAATGGGGAGATAGTTGGATGTTGTGGTTGTCATTGATGTCAACACTATTAGCATAAATGTATTTGAAGATGTATATGTCAAGGATATTGAGAAAATTGTAATAAATGAGTTCCAGGTTGTCAGTGGTGAAGTGAAGTTCAGTAATGGTGGTTATTTTTGTATGTTTTTGATAAGAGGTTGTGGACTAAAGGGTTTGTTGCTGAGTGTATCTATTTTATCCATGTCGAGTTTCATAGATCCACATGAAGATTTGATTGAGTTATGAAGATTTCCATTCAGACAATTTTTCTATTTCTTCTGTTGGTGTTCCTGATTGAAGATGATGCTATTTCATTTAGTTCAGTTGTTGTGGATGCTTCTCTTGTGATTTGTGATGCTTGTGGATGTTTCTAGATCGTTCTCTATCTTTGTTGCACATTTGCATTGATCGTTGTGATCGTGGTTGGTGATTTTCTCTTGCATGTTCCTTTTTTTCTTGTTCTTGGTCGACATAGTGTTTGTAGCGTGTTGTGGATCTTTGAGGAGAAATTAATTGAAATTTCTTCATGCTGGAGATGTTGATTTGGGTCCTCACTAAGTTTTTTCTGACTTTGGTTGATTCGCATTAATAATATTTAATTTTTTGGGTAGAAAGTTTATATTCATTTTATTATTTCTTTGTGGTCGACTTGTAGCAATGAAATTTCATGTTGCGGATATATAACAGCGATTTTTTATTCGAATTTAAGTGTGAAAAAGGTGTGCTTTTGTGTGTGTGTGTGAATAATGTTCTAAATCATTCAAAGGCAAAGTAGAGTGTGAAGAAGTGTGAAGAAGAGTGAAGAAGAGTGAAGAAGTGTTCATGTGCTTAATTGGAACTGTAATCAGGCATTAGTAGATGCTATTTTCTCAGTTCAAAATCTGGATGGCTTTAATTTGAATCTCTTTGTAAGACAATGTGTCTTCCTTTGTAATTGAGCAGTGAGCTCTAGGAAGTGTACCTGAATGCATGTGCATTCCCCATATTTCATTTTCATTATACTTTTAACAGACTATAATCTTGTGGACTGACCTCCACCGTGGTTTTTCCCCTAACAGGGTTTCCATGTAAGAAAATCTTGGTGTTATATGTGTTTCTGATGTGTTGATGATTTATGCTTTCATGGTTAATAATTACATTAGAGAATAAGGTTAATAAGTTGAATAAGTTTTGAATTTTTGTGACAATTAATTCATCCCCCCCCTTAATTTTATGCCCTTGTATTTCCAACAATCCCTTCTTCAATTTCATCCATTCCATACATTGATTCTAATAGTTATTTCAAAACATTTGAACTTTGTATAATATTCTCTTCAAGGTGAAGAGATTTAGAAATGGGATGATCAATTACCTCATTTACAGTTGCCCTGCCTTCAAGAATTTCATCAGCAAACTTAGACACCTCATAACCAGATTGTGAACCAGAAGAGAAGATGTTTGAGCATTCGGTTACCTTTC
Organism: Sequoia sempervirens; assembly: GCA_007258455.2. NCBI lineage: Eukaryota > Viridiplantae > Streptophyta > Pinopsida > Cupressales > Cupressaceae > Sequoia > Sequoia sempervirens. The sequence goes on along the minus strand of VDFB02382279.1, from coordinate 52,362 downwards.
GGAGCTGATTTTTATTTTCACCTTCAGCTACATAATACGTATTAGCATATTCAAAAGTAAATGCCATTTTTTACAATAACTTATTGGTACCTTGAGTTTCAAATTTTCTTCGGACCTTGCATCCCTCAAAGGTTTTCCCAGTTTCTGGAAAATTACTATTGGAAATAATACTATCCTTGTCCTTATCATTTTTATGAAGGGTAATTTCCTTTATAGACCAATACAGGGCATGAATTGGTCTATTTTCCACTTCTAATTGAACATTGATTTCATCTTCCTTCGATGAGAGATTAGTATTTTCCCCTTCTTTCCTCTGGTCATGATCAATTTCAGCTCTTGGTAAACAACATTCCTCTTCTAATATTAATTGATTTTCTAAATTTGTGAAAAGAGGATTATCGTGCATTTTGAATTCATTAAAATTGAAAAGAGGGTTAGGATGAATTGACCACAATTCTTTCTCCTGAAGATCATCATTCCTAGAACCATCATTTCCTTCCAAACTTAAACATATGTCTTTATTCTCCATTTCTTTAAAGAGGAAAACTTCATATTCTAGAGAAAGAAGAGAGGTCAATGCCATATCGTTCGAACTAGCCTCTGAAATAGAGAGTTCATCAGAAGGAGGGGTTGAAGCTAATGATGACCTTTCCTATAGCTCATCATCTTCATCATCACTAGATGAAATGTAATCACTTTCAATTTCAAAGGAGGTACATAAGTTCAAGGAAAAATCACTACAGAGCTGATCATGCCTTCCAGTAGGTAGCTGTATGTTATCAAGAATTGTTAAATTCATGTTTTCTACAGTAGGGCGACATCCAATTGGAAGCTTGGGAAGAGTCTTATAGCTAGTTTTGAGCTTCATACTTGAACATAATTTCCACTTGCCTAAGGCGATTAAATAATCTTCAGCCTTCACCGCCTCCAGCTGAGCTTGCTCAATCCCTTAAATTTTATCTCTTTTCATAAGTAATTGTATGTCTGGTTCAAGAGTAGAAATGAATATGTGGTATTGGATCTCTACACTGGGCTTTTCTAGGGGAGGAATCTTTTGAAGAGATCGATTGAAATGACAAACAAAATCCCTCATTGTTTCATCTTTGTTCTTCATGATTTGAAAAAAAATACGTAGGGCAGCTGCAACATTATTTGGGATTTCATAGCATTGGAGAAATTTTGTCTTAAGAACATGCCACCCAGTGATGCTCCCGTTTCAATCCCTTTGAACCATTCTTCTGCTTTCTCGATTGGAATGTCAATAAAAATCCTTACAAACACATCTTCATCCTAGATTCCTAAAACTGCACTTACAACCGTCATAGCTACAATATGGCCCTCAAGATCTTGTTCATTTTGACTAGAGAATTTTGGGAACCCCTTCTGGGATCCTTGAGGTGGATCATGATATTGTGATAAAGCAAGGGGGGCAACTTGGTTGCACCAGAAATTTGAAGCCATAAAAAAATAGACAGAGTCGCCAACTCACCTAGAGTAAAATTAAGGAAAGAAAATTACTGTGGTGGACGAGCCGAAGGTGGATTATGAGGTCGATATGCAAGTGGGTCCCTTGGTTGACGTAGTGGTGGATTTGGCTAATGATTATGATCAGCCTTGGGGGTCGTTCAATCACAGGTACAGGTGGTCGCGGGGCCTATTCCTCCTCTTCTTCCAAGACAAAATTTACTCGCATATAATCTACCGCATTCCTCCTATATCTCCATGCGAGTGTATTTAATTGTGATATGATGTCTTCTTGGTCTACTCCGACCCAATCTAAGTCTGATTGAAAAACATGAAATACATTATTATGAGGAAGTACCATCTTGTTGCATGACATTATGGCGATTGTCATACTTTCAGCTAATTCATCCCCAACGGAGACACCAAAAATATGTTAGCGAATGGAATGAATCTTGATAGATAAATTAGGCAATGAATCTAAACCTAGATTCGACACCAATGGAAATCCACTAACACCTCTGAAAAGTCCACAATTGCATTTGTGGCTTTTCTCTTAATTTTTTCAAGGTACAACTCCCTCACTAGATTTTCAATGAATTGATCTAATCCTAAGAAAATGATGTATGCTTTTAACTAGAAATCAGAAAAGGTGACTAACACTAGCTCATAAATATGAAACTAACGCGACAACAAAGGTCACAACAATTTATAATCAACACAAAGATTTAAAATTCATGACTATCAAATCCAACTAATGGAGATAAATCAGACTGCAATAAATAAATGACATATAGCTCATCTTTCAAAGGAGACAGCTATATTGTATGCATAATACCAAGATTAACATACTAAGCATCATTTAATTCATAACACACTAATTATAAGCTATTACAATCTACAATAAATGTCATTCCTTCTCGATAACACCCCCAGGTGTATCCAAAAAGATAAAAGTCCCTTCAATCCTTTTTAACTTCAAATTTATAATATGGATAAAGCCATTGGGTAGGCACCAAATCCGTTACTAAAATAGCAACTTCTTGTATTCCAAATGTTCCTTAGGAAGTTGGTCAAAATAATGGAAATTTTGCAGGGGAATAGGTATCGACAAAGAAAACTAATCATAACCCCAACAACAACTGCCAAAGGACCAATCATTTCACCAACCCTTAATGCAATACATAAGAATATCAAATGGTGGCACATGTGAGCTGCTTGATAGGAAATTGTAATTCAAATCAATGCAATCCAACCATAAATGTGAATTAAATTAACATCTTATCAAACTCAGAAGAATGCACCCATGTCTAACCAAAACTCTAGAAATTCGACCAGTGTCACCTCTCTTCCACAATCAATTGCATCCAACATGGCGAGCTCTCAGAGTGATGGAAGTTATGCTAATGACTACATTATCCTGGAGGAAATCGAGTGTAGTTTGTTGTTCAGGCACACTTCTGACCAGTTGAAAGAGGTCTTCGTGGTGCAAAGTGAAGTGGAGGAAGAAGTTCTCCAGAGTATCCTTGGCGAGGAGTTTCTAAGCCAAGCCCATGTGCATAACACCACTATGTTGGAGCGCTTCATATACACAGTCATCAAGACTTCTAGCCATCAGGACTGGGGCGTGAGAGCACTAGAGCGCTTGCTGAAACCTGAATTTCATCATCGTGTCAAGGTGGTGATTAATGGACTCAACTATTATCCTCGAACTGGATTAATAGTTGATGCTATTTGTATTGTGTCTGCTATCTAGGATGAGACTCTAGAGGAGGCCATGGCTCTGCTATTCACAAGAGTGGTGAGGAATGATATGGGACTGTTTGTGCAATTCTTTTAGTCACATGAAAATCTGCTATCACTAGCTCAAATTGAACACCTACAGATTGTCACTGAGGGCGTCTATGTTATGATGTTTGCTTTGTGCACCTGAAATGAAATGTCTTTTCTTTTGCCTCTTTTTGTCTCCACCACGTGGATTTTGTAATCGAACCAAGTGATTTTGGCTATGCCAGTATAATGTAAAAATGTTTACATATATAAATAAAATATCTCTTTTTGATGTTGTTTGTGTTTTTGCATGTATGGCTCCATTGTTTCTTGTTCATATCATGCTTGGAAAATACTAGTTTTCTTCTATATAATGTATTAATTGAGTAATTAGACTGGCTATAATTGGGTTAATCCATAAAAAATTTCTTAAGCAACAAAATTGGTGGTTCACAGAACCTAATAAAACCTCGCCCAGGTTCAAGACAATCTAAAGAATTTCGCCTGAGGCATAACTTGCGGGTGAAGTTTCCAAATTCTGACTCATGACCCATCAATCGGTTTCCCAACATTCGTACACCCACTTGGGAGAAAATAAAAGTTCAAACATGGTGGGAAAACATCACCCGGTGAAGGACAAATAAGATAGGTGGTAAAACAAGAGGTTCGACAAAAATACAAAAACCCCGCCCAAGTTCGAAAAGAATAACAAAAGACCGCCTGAACATAGATTGGGTATAGGACTTAGGTGAAAAGAAAGATAGCATCCCGAATAGAAGTTAAGGAAAATTTTATGGGCAACAAGTGGTATTAGAGTTGTACATCCTACCAGCCTGAGGGTTTTAGAGCCAAATTTGCCTCATAGAAAATTCAGATCAATAATTGAATGGGGCATCATGGCTACCGTCGGTGATCCAATCAGCTCTTTGCTTGAATCTATGAAGCGGAATCATCCTGATTTTGAGTGGAAATGGAATAAAGAACAGGAGGCTACTAAAGTTCTTCAAGAGAAACTAAAATTTATAGTGTAGAAACTAAAACACTTACCTCAATCAAAAATAGTTCTTCTCAGCATTTTGAAGGAAGCAAAAAGTTGTCTATCCAAGGTTGGTCAATTACCTCCCTAGCCGATGCGTAAAGCTATGACTTCATTGGTGCATTCTTTGGTTAAGCAAGTGTTGATGAGACATCAGGATGAAGAGGTAATACTTGCATTTTTCACTTGCATTAGTGAAGTTGCAAGAATTGCAGCTCCTAACACACCCTATGATGATGACATTACAAGGGAAATACTCCAACTAATTGTGGAGTTTTTTCATGGGTTACATGATGTCAAAAGCCCTACCTTTGGACATAGAGTTAAAATATTGGAAATTATGGCAAAGGTTAGGTTATGCTTCTTTATGATTGATCTTGGGTGTGATGAATTGATTCTTCATACATTCCACTGCTTCATAACCAGAATCAAAAAACATCATTTAGACAACGTTAAAACAAGTATGCTAACTATTTTGTCCCTGATTCTAGATGAAGGTGATGATGTTTGCAAGTAGTTGCAATTAGATTTTTTGGTTATTTGGAGAAAAGAGCAACATGTCTCAATCACAACATATGATTTCACAAGAAGATTGGTTGAGCAGAAATTTGAAAAGTTCAAGGAATAGTTTTATGTAAAAGAACTAATCTCATTTGGTATACAGGTTCCACTTTCTCTATAGGAAGAAAATGGTTCATCATCTAGTGAATCAACTGAGTTGGATGATGAGTACAAAGAGAAAATTGAGCCATCTTTTGTTATAATACCTAATGAGGGTATTAATGATTATTTTGTATGTGGGACTAGTGTTGGCCTAGTTCTAAATCAGCATGTGTGTACGAATGATAACATAGAAGAAGATAGTTGTGTGACTTAGGTGCTTCAAGACCAATTCGATGCTTCTTCATGTGAAGCAAAAGTTGTTCATAAGTTTGATAGTCCACACAATTTGGAGAACCAATTGAAGGTGAGTGAAGATAATATTGTTGCAACATTTCCTCTTTATGATATAATGCACAAACTTATTGAGGATCACCTTGAGGATCACCTTTGGAAGAAAAAAAGGAATTGAAGAATAATCTTCTCAGGATAGTTTACAAGCAATCAAAGAAGCTCTGGCTGCAATGAAGTTAGATACTTACATCTTTTAGATTGTGACCATCTCCTCAACCTAGCTGAAATATATTTAGATTCTTTGAGAGGGAAAGAAGAGGAAGTTTATAAGCTTAAGGTTACCATGGATTCCTTGAAGAGCACTTACATGGCCCTTCAAGAATTAGTGATATAGGTTGATGAGCTATGCTTGGAGTTAAGCTTGGCTCAATTTTCATCATCCACAATAGAAGTTCGGACATCCACATCTCTTGAGGATAATGGTGATTCACATGTTGGGAGTGATGATCCTCTTGTGTTGGTCAAGAATGGGGTACATTCAAAGTTGTGTGGGCTCGAGAAGTCTTCTTGTGTTGGAGATTCCTATAAGGAGAATGAGGCCTCCTTGATTTTAGATCGGGTGACTCATGTCATGGAGTTATTTGTTGAAGGATGTATTGTTCTTCATTTCGAGAGGTATATTCTTGAGTTTCCATTGGATTATGGTCTATGGTATTGGAGTTATGCATGAGGGAAGAAGTATTCCATCCCTAACCCATTGGTTTCTACCTCCTACATTGTTGGTTGATGGTTGTCCTACTTTGCTGGTCAGAGGGTTTTTAGGGTACACTTTGAGGACAACTATTTGGAGGGACAGGAGAGACTGGAGTCGCCACTTTGGTGTTGGTAGTTGGTTTGATGATGAGTCCTTATCATCATATGACATTGGAGATACCTTTTGCTCCATCATAGACATGATTACAAATTGCATGGTGTTGTTCTGATTTATACCAGTAACTTGTTAGGGGTTGATATGTGTTTCTATGTACTAGTGTTGGGCATCTTTCACGTCCATGGGAGACCACTTAGAGTGGGGTGGATTGTTGATGATGTAGACACCCCAATCTTGGCTACAAGTTCAAGCATCACCAGTGGAATGAGTGCACAAAATGATATTATGGGCACAAGGATCTACATTGGTAATAGAGATAGTTATTGGACAACCTTGTATTGAGAAGATGGTTTCATCAGAGACTTGTATGTTGATCCATAGCGTCGTTCCATCTTCTTTTCAAGAGATTTGTAGGGAATCATCTTATGAGGAACATGACTTTCATGATGGTATATTTCTTACTCCTGAAAGAAAATTAGGAAATTCATTCTATGCAGCTGATCGTGACATTTGGCCTAATGAGACACATGAATGGAAAGACTACCAATACAAGATAGACTTAAATAAACTTAAATACAAGATGGAAAGAAAAAAATGATGGATAAGATAATTTTCTCACCTTAGTTCACTACCTAGTGTGAATATCTTCTTATATAAAATAAAATACAAGATGAAAAGCCAATACCAATGCCTAAACCATGGTTATCAATGTTCATCATTTCACAGTTCATACTAACCATGTGTCAAAAATGCACTAATACTTGAGAAATAAAATATTTAGTTTGATCTCTCTCTCTAAACACATACACATTCCCAATATGCAAATGTTTGTACAAGACTATCACCCATGTTCAAATCCTATTTTAGGTAATATACATGTAGAAAATTCCAATTGAATGGGGGTAAAACCTCTCTTTTGGATGACATTCAGCCTGCACTGCATATATATTTCATCCCCAAAATATTTTTCACGTACAATTATCCAAGCATTTAAAAAATATAAATAGAATTCCCAAGGTTAAGCTAGAATAAATGGAAGTACATATGAGTGGAACTCCATTGCATTTTTAAAGGATGAGGGTTATCATTGAGGCCCAACATGCACAATCTAAAGAATAATTTTTCATTGATTTTCATGCATACTTTCAAAATTCCTTGATGTATTATTTAAGAAGGAAGAACCTCCTTGGAAATTTTATAAATTACAAATATCTATCATAGCACAAGTGGCTAACTCTCTATGAGATCAAGATTGGGTTTGTCCTTTCTCTAAGATTGATAAAGTTATTCACTATATGACTGGGTTCAGAACAGGCAATTGATATTCATCACCTAACTTGGGTTCAATATTGATAATTTGAAGCAACATATATATGAGATAACTTAGTTAATCAGAATCCTCTACTACATTTACAACACTATCCTCCCTCTTCTAGCAATAGACACTTCTATGAGGATCCAAGCTTGTATATTGGGTTCCTTAGCACTCAATTTGGGTTTGTTTCAGACTATAATTTGTTATTAGCAGTGAATTACTTGAATATCAAACACACTGGATTCTAGACTTATTGGAATATGATGTAAACCTATTAGAAGTCAAAAATATGATTTGTGGGAAACCTATGTTATAATGATGTACATATTGACATTAAGATGCTCAGCTATTCCTTGAATGTCAGTTTAGTTTATGCAAAATAATTTGACAAATGAAGTATGCCAGATTATGTTTGAGAATTAGCATTCAAATATAGTAAGGAATTTTACATTCAAAGAGGTAAACATGGTTTCCCTTCATAGCATCAAACTACAAGAATGCAAGGATCTACTCAAAATATAACAAAGAATCAAGTGGGAAGTGACTAGTCTTGTCTACCAACAAGCACAAATCCTACAAAAATAAAACAAAGAATTTGTAAAACCATGTGATCTCCACAAAATTAAAAATCTCCAAGGCCTAAAAACCTTGTGAAATGTTTCCTATATTGCTTCAACAATGTCTTTACAAAGTACCAACTACACTTAATGGCGGCCTATTGTTGATTTCAAAAAAAGATGTCTGCAAATGATTAACAATATCTTTTTATAAGAAGCTTGGTAGTTACAAGTTACCTTTGTAAGGAATTATTCAACCACCTAAACTGAGCAATAAATTAAGTTATTTTCAAAACATAAAGTGGACCCAAATACAAAAAATATAGTCACTTCGAAAATAGAAATGTCACTGAAACAAATAGTCAATGCAAAAAAAAGCCAAACATAGTTATTGCACCTCATCCAGTCCAATGTTAGTGTCAATCTACCTTGAAGGGAATGATCTACCCACAAGAAAATTCGTTTATATGACCAAGTTGATGGAAATGATATCCAATGACCGAATAAGTCACTTAGGCATAAACTTGTTAGAAATATTTAATCCTCAGTCAGAGGATTTTCGGCCCCCATGTCAATTTTTTGGGGATCTCCTCAAACTACCCCAACGTAAACCTAAAGCCTACCAATTTGACTTGCCAACATTAATTTAAGGTAGGTGATTTTGAATTCAAATTGAAGCGCTCATTTTTTAGCTTGAAACATAACAAGACAAAAGAAGAGAATGTAACCGTCAGTTAGTAGTAGCAGGTTTTTGGGATTAGTTGAACTTGCAGTAGCAAAGGAATGTTTTAGCAGAGAGTAAGGAGACAACAATAGTGCATAGGAATTTTATCAAACACAACAGATTAACAACAACAACTACAACAATTCCAGTTTAGGTTTGAGTGTAGCACCATTGTATTGGACTGTAGTCGAAATAGTTTATGTTATATTTTGTAGTGAAAAAGCAGAGCATGTACTCTATAGTTTTTGTATTTTGAAATCAAAAAATAATATATGAAAATGTATTTTTTGTGTCTATTCTTTGCTATCTTTGTGCATTATTTTTATGTTTTGTTTTTTTTTCCATCACCCAGTAACAATAGTGAGTTTGTATTGTTGCCCCCTGCCTGCCATCAAATGGTATTAGAACCCTATTTTTCTGGGTAATTAGTATTGTGTGGGTGATTTGGAAAATCCCTAGGTTATCTAGGCATTCATTAGTCTTCTCAAATTTGAGAAGAATGGCAGGTGGTGAAAGAAAAGGTTGGTAGCAACCACCAAATTTTTATGGGAAGAACTATGATATATGGGCTAAGAAAATGAAGACCATTTTAGTTACAAATGACCTATGGCAGTTGGTCATAAATGGGTTCAATGATATCACAGACTCAATAGCCTATGCAAACCTCTCAAATGCACAAAAGAATCAGTTGAAAGAAACTAGGATGAAAGATGCAAAATCTGTCAGTTTGATTGAGGTAGCCTTGATAGAGGCTATTTTCCCACGCATTGCAGTAGAAAACTATGCAAAACAAGCTTTGGAAATACTGCAAAATAGTTACAAGGGGACTGATAAAGTGAGGATAGTAAAGTTGCATCTGCTAAGAAGAGATTTTGAGACTATACAAATGAAGGATGGTGAGTCCATTTTAGATTTTCACACTAAGGTTTCCACTTTGATAAATTAGCTAAGGATTAATAGGGAAACAATGGAAGAACAAAGGATTATTGAGAAAATCCTAAGAAGTCTACTCTCTAGATTTGATCCTATAATCATTGCCATTGAAGAGGCCAAGGACTTGTCAAAAATGATTGTAGATGAGTTGATGGGTTCTCTACAAACCCATGAGTAGCAATTGAAAAAATATGCTCCTTCTCTAGAGAAAGCCTTCAAGGCTCAGACCAATGGAAGAGGTCAGGGAAGATGAAGAAAAAAAAAAGGTAGAGGTCAAAGAGGTAGAGGAAGAATCAATTATGGAAGAGGAGACTCAAACAACCAAGAGGAGCCAAGCAACTCACAGTCAACATACCAAAACCAGAAGAAGAACATCAATTCAAATCAAAGGTACGACAAGAGAATTGTGCAATGTTATTATTGTCATAAGTGTGGAAATTATGCTAGTGAGTGTAGGAAGAAACAACGTGAACATGGGAGTAAAAATGCAAATGTAGCAAATGAGAACAAGGCTAAAAATGAGAAATAGTCTAATTTTTTTATTGTTTGCAACCTTCTTGAGCGCACTAGTGATGAAGTATGATACTTAGACAATGGATGTAGCAACCACATGAGTGGTAACAAAAATTTCTTTTCCTCCATAGACAACAACATAAAAACATAAATCAAAATGGGAAACAATGAGAAGATTCCTATTATTGGAAAAGGTGTTGTCAGCATTCAAACCAAGAATGGTGAGAAGAAAAATATCCAAGATGTCTTTTATTCCCTTGGCATAAAGTATAACCTACTGAGCATTGGAAAGATAGTACAAAATGGTTATAAAATCTTAATGGAGAATGGAGAGTGCAAGATATTTGACAAAGGAGGTGGAAAAAAAGTGATGGCAGCCATGTAGATGACAAGAAACAAAATGTTTCCTCTAAGGATGCACATAGTGTTTGTGGCATTCACAATAGAAGGACAACAAAAGCAATTTTCTTCAGTGCTCACAACAATAGAACAACAATCAACAGTGGAACAAAAGTCTGGTTTCAAAACAGTCATCAAAGACCCATCCAAAATTTGGAATTTAAGGTATGGACACTTAAGCTTTTCTAGTTTGAGTTTATTGTCTAGGAAAGGCATGGTTAGAGGGTTACCATATATTGTAGAACTCGATGGAAAATGTGAAGCCAACATTTTAGGAAAGAATCATAGGAAACCCTTTCAATCAGGTTATTCTAGGAGAGCAAGAGCACCATTAGAATTAGTGCACTCAGATTTGTGTGGACCATGAAAACCCCCACCTTACCTGGAAACACCTATTTCATGACATTCATTGATGATTACAACAAAAAATAATGGGTTTATTTCTTGAAAAAAAAATCAAAAGCCTTTGAGAAGTTCAAATGGTTTAAGGCATCATTTAAAAAGGAGAGTGGCCACTATATCAAAGCCCTTAGAATAGATAGAGGGGGAGAGTACATCTCCAAAGAATTCCTAAATTTTTGTAGGAGTGAGGGCATTCATAAATAATTCACAACAAGATATACCCCACAACAAAATAGAGTGGCTAAAAGAAAAAATAGAACCATTCAAGAGATGGTAGCAAATATGTTGAAAGAAAAAGGGTTGTCACATATTTTTGGGGGTGAAGATGTAACAACAATTGTTTACATATTGAATAGGTGCCCTACAAAGGCTATCTGTGATAGAATTCCACAAGAGACATGGACAAACAATAAGTGGAGTGTTGAGAATTTTAGAATCTTTGGGTGTGTGGCATATGCATTCATGCCAAAAGAGAAGAGGCAAAAATTTGATGATAAGGGTAAAAAATGCATTTTCATGGGCTATAGTGAAGAGTCAAAAGCCTACAAACTATATAATCCCATCACCAAGAAGGTTGTGATTAGTAGGGATATTGAGTTCATTGAGAATGAAGCATGGGATGGAATGGTGGATAGCACCACGGGTATTTCAGTCACAATACCCCTTGATGATGAAGAAACTCTGAAAGACAACAATCCTGAAGGAGATACAAAAAACAACAATTCAGGGAGAAATTATCACAAAGCTTTGGAAAACAACAACTTTGGAGGTACTCAACAAAATAGAAACTTTGACGGTGCTCAGCAAAATAACATCTTTGGACAGAGATATCAGAGTAATAGCTCTAGAGTACAACAGAGCAGTAGCTCGGACAATTATCAATACACTAGCTCTGGAGGTCAGAGTAGTAGTAGCTCTGAGGGTAACTCGGACCCTACAATCGCATCATTGATGCCATGAAGGACAAGGAGTGTAAGGAAGATTTATGAAAGCACACAACATGATGATTTTGATGAGAATTTGGATTTTTCATTATTCTCATATAGTGATCCAACACACTTTGAGGAAGTAGTGAAAAAAGAGAAGTGGTATAAGGCCATGAATAAAGAGTTGGATGTTATAGAGAGAAATCAAACATGGAAGCTAACCAATTTACCCAAGGGTAATCAAGTGATTGGAGTGAAGTGGTTCTACAAGACCAAGTGTACAACTGAGGGTAAGATTGAAAGACATAAGGCTAGGCTAGTGGTCAAAGGATACAAACAACAACTAGGAATAGAGTATGATGAGACATATGCACCAGTTGCAAGGTTGGAAATAGTTTGGGCAGTCATAGCAATTGCAGCTCAACATAATTGGAAGGTGTTTCAAATGGATGTAAATTCAACCTTCTTGAATGGAGTGTTGAAAGAGGAAGTGTATGTGGAGCAACTGCCTGGCTATGAAGTCCCAAGGAAATATGACAAAGTGTATAGGCTCTAGAAAGCTCTCTATGGGCTAAAACAAGCACCAAGGGCATGGTACAACAAGATATACTCATATTTAATGAGAAATGGTTTCAACAAAAGCAACAGTGAGCCCACACTCTACATCAAAGCAGCTCAAGGTGATATTTTAATTGTTGTTTTGTATATAGATGATCTTACTTTTATTGGAAACAATGACAACTTGATTGCTGATTTCAAAGAGGTGATGAAGAATGAGTTTGAGATGACAGATTTTGGTTTGTTGAAATACTTTTTAGGGATTGAAGTACAACAAACAGAGCATGGCATATTCATTTCATAAACTAACTATGCCAAACAGATTTTAAGGAGGTTTAAAATGAAGAACAACAAACTTGCACCAATACCAATAGCAATCGGTCTGAAACTGAGCAAAGAGGATAGTAGCAAAGAAGTGAACCCAACCATCTACAAGAATATGGTTGGAAGTTTGATGTATTTGACATCAACTAGGCTTAATTTGATGTATGGAGTAAGCTTGATTTCTAGGTTCATGGAGAAACCTAAGGACACACATTGGTAAGAAAGAAAGAGGATATTGAGGTATGTGAATGGTACAATAGGTTATGGCATTTTTGTATGCTGCATCTAGTGAGTTTAAAATAGCTAGTTACACAGATAGTGATTGGGCAGGTAATATAGATGATAGGAAGAGTACATTTGGATATGTATTCCACATGGGATCAAGTGAAATTTCATGGGCATCGAAGAAGCATCCCATTGTCTCTCTCAACACGACAAAAGCTAGGTATATTGCAGCAAATGCAACAGCATGTTAGGCTATTTGGTTGAGGAGGATCCTTGCAGATTTGAAGGAGCAACAAGAAGACAACACAGTCATACATTGTGACAATGTTTCTTCAATAGCCCTGACAAAGAATCTAGTCTTCCATGGATGCAACAAACACATTGAGATCCATTATCACTTCATAAGGTAGTTGGTAACAAGGTGAGATTGAATTACACTATTGCAGATCCGAGTAGAAGCTCGCTGACATCTTCACCAAAGCATTACCAAAAGACAGTTTTGAATGCCTAAGAGACTGGCTTGGCATTGTAGACAACCTCAGAGATTAGCTCTGAAAGGAAATTGCAAAATGATATCCGTATTTAGATTAAGGGGGAGTGTTGGAAATATTTAATCCTCAGTTAGAGGATTTTTTGCCCCCATGTCAATTTTTTGGGGATCTCCTCAAACTACCCCAACGTAAACCTGCAGCTTTCCAGTTTGACCTGCCAAAATTAATTAAGGTAGGTGATTTTGAATTCAAATTGAAGCACTCATTTTTGAGCTTGAAACATAACAAGAAAAAATAAGGGAATGTAACCGTCAGTTAGTAGTAGCAAGTTTTTGGGATTGGTTGAACCTGTAGCAACAGAGGAATGTTTTAGCACAGAGTAAGGAGACAACAACAGTGCACATGAATTTTATCAGACACAACAGATTAACAACAACAACTACAACAGTTCCGGTTTAGGTGTGAGTGTAGCATCATTGTATTGGACTATAGTCCAAATAGTTTATGTTATATTTTGTAGTGAAAAAATAGAGTACTATGTACTCTATAGTTTTTATATTTTGAAATCAAAAAGGAATATATGGAAATATATTTTCGTGTCTAATATTTATTGTCTTTGTGCATTATTTTTTTGTTTTGTCTATTCTTTCCATCACCCAGTAACAATAGTGAGTCTATTGCTACCACCTGCCTACCATCAAAACTCTGCAAGATAAGGAAATGACCAATTTATACTCCCCTCGTATCGATTTCCTCCACTTGAACTTGTAAATTGATCATCTTACTCAAGTCAAAAAACAATCCCAAGCAAGAAAAGTCTAGCCTTGTATCGGATGCAATTTTTTTTTGGCTTGGTTCTTGATCCAAATTTGTTATCAACTGTGTCAACCATTAATCAATTGCAACATCTACCATAACATTTTTATTTTTATGCTTAATGAACCCTATCATGTATCATCCATCAATTATTGAACTTCACTATATATGATAGACACTACACACTACCACATACAAGCAAACCAAAAGTTTCAAAGTAACCAATAGTGGCTTACATGTCTGTTTGAGAAGACAACAGCCATTGGAGACAAACACTTTATAATACATTGCCATTCTTTTCATCCTCCAATGTTACAAGAGAGTTATATTTTTGTCTTTTCAAGAGAAACTTCAAGAGAACATGGAAAAATCAATAGAACAAGCAAAACATTCTCTAATCAGTGGATGTAGAATTACTATATGTGGACCAGCCAACAACTATGCAAGAGAATCAAAAGATTTTTTTGTTTTTGCACATGGAAAAATCATTTGTGGTAGAAATAAAGAGGGAGACAACCTATTCATCAGGGATTCTCATTCAAAATTTATGCTTCACATCCAATTTTTTATCGTTCTATCTTCACTTCTTTGTTTGAGAACTCCTATCCTTGGTCATTACTCAACAAAACTCTCTATTTATTCTCTATTTTCTTGCCAAAGATATAATTGTTTGAAAACCATTTGAAACCATGCGGAAACACAATCAATCCAAGTGGTAGGAGGGTGATTGATTAAAGAGTGTGAAGATGTGGCAAGCCCAAATCTCCACATCCCCTCTTATGATTCCATTTCCATTCACATGCTTTTCACTGATTGGTGGGCAATAGAAAAAAATTATCCTAGTGACTCCAACAAATCCTGGTCCACTTACTATATGCACTTATCCCAGCCTTGACGTGTCCTTCAATACATAAGTTGCCACCTTTGAGAATAATTGATACCAAACAAAATTCTATGAGTATTGTCCCACTCAAAATGCAATTGTGAAGGGTGTAGAATGTGTGAAGCGGGGAAGGAAATATAATGTATGGAGGGGTAGTAGGATAAGTGGTTTTCTTTATATCTAATCAACCGCTTCAATATTTGAGACCTTTTATAATGTTTGAACCCTTTTTAATATTTCATTCCTAACATTTAAATGTTTATTGTGCATGATCAAACAACAAATGGAACTCCCCCTCTTTTTAGCATTTTATAAACTATTTTGATTGAGAAAACAAAACTGGAAGACCTTTGTAATGTCCCCAATCCCTAGCCAAATAATGTTTAATTGATTTAGTTAATTAAATATTTAATATTTGGGACATTCATATTAAAGTGATACCAATAAAAAATAAAAAATAATAAAAGCCACTTTATAATATAATAAGGAGATAATGAGTTTTCATGGGAAAACCTAAAATGGTGTTATAAAAGGGACTCTTGGGCTCATTTCTAAATATGTCGATAATTTTATCTTTTGGGAGTTTTTCGAAGCTTTGGGACAAAAACCCTAGGGTTTAGTTGGAAGGATCATCCAGATTCTTCACATGTTCTTCATTGCAAAATTCAGAGACGAATCTTTAGTATTTGATGGATATCAAGGTCTGCTGATTTTATGTTTGAGGAGGGAGATTTATTATTCTATATTTATTTAATAATACTTGCACCATCATTCAAATAAGAAAAGGAAAATTGAGTCTAGAAAAGAAAAAATCTCTAGTATACAAATAGAGTCAAATCAAATCTATTGGCGTCAGATAACCATAATATTATTGCTGCCTTAATATTTCTCAATGCCACTTCCCAGGCGATCGAATTCTCAATGAGTCTAATGTGGAAGGTCAGTCTAGTCAAAAGAAGGTGATTCAATGAGAATATTCTTGATTAAATTTTTTGTCTCTCCCTTGAAGGAAATCAGGAGTTGTCTGAGTGCATACTTCCTTAGCGGACAGTATTTCATACATTGGTGTGTGAGTTAAATCATTCCTTAAGTCATTGTTATTTGAATATTATCATAGTTATTTGCTAGCCTGAGATCTTCAGTCTCCACCAACATTAGGAATAATTGAGTAGGACAATTCAAAGATTTGGTAGCTATGGAAATAAAGAGTTGTGCGCTTGAGACAAATTGTGAAAGTCGATAAGGCTCATTTTTTTAGCCACCACTTCATAACATTAGCCATGGAAATCCAATGTGGAGCTTCAGATAAAGATAAGTTACAAATAAGACAAAGGAGGCCAGTTTAGAAGATAAAAATTGGGGTAAGAAAAAAACATCAGGCCTTATGAATATTTTCATCCTCAGAGATTGAGAATGGAGGCAGAAATATAAGCAGGCCATCACAGAATACAAGGAGACACTAGTAAAGACAAAACAATCGATTTGGCAAATAGGACGAATTGATAATGTATTTGATTCCCTATCGCGGGCAAGCATATTTACTAGGTTGGATTGTATTTTCTCTATTCTTAAAATATATCTTGCTATTATTAGTCAATAATAAGGTTGTTAATTATTCTGGGCATAGTACTATAGTCATCAATTTATCCTGAGGAACAACATTGAGATCTGATATTGCAATTGGGATATGGTAAATTGATTTCTATTGTTTATTCTGAGGTTGCATGAGTCTGATTATATGTGTTTTTAGAGGTAAATTGGTTTGAATATATTTCTAAGTAATACATGGTCAGCAAATATTCCATTTCCATTGTTCAAACTGTGTGAGAAGATCTATAGATGTTGTCAAGTAATTTCTATTGTAACATAGTTTTATAGTAATCTGGAAGTGATCTTTGGTAACCTGAAATCATTCTTGTTTGCAACCTGTATTGTGTTAAATGGTTAAATCCATAACCTGACATCATAGTTTGTGAGGAATTATATGACAATAGTTTTCCAAGCCAAAAGGTTGCTCTGAAAATCTATTTATGCTAAGCTTAGTTTATGTTTATTTTATTGACAAATGAAATATGTCATATTAAGTATCTGAGAAATTGGAAAAAATATCATCTACATGGATAGGGGACATTTCAATGGTATTAGGGTTGGTCCTCCTGGAAGCCTATGTGTTCTGAGTTTTTAGTGGGTTTTTAGTTGCATAAAATGTTATGAATCCAAAAGATCGGGCCTACATTACATATAGGAGAAGAAGGGAAAGAGAAGAAGCAGATAATCCATTTGTTTCAAATTCTTCATCAGAGGAAGGAAACATGGAAGATAGACGTGAAATGGGTGATAGATGAGAAATACCTGAGAATAGGACCTTACAGATCCTGAATGACCTGGCTCTGAACAATAGGTAGTTCAACTTCTAACACAGTTGATGAATGACAAAAATAACGCTGGTAATAATGGTACAGGGGATAGAAATGGTTGCAATGGAGGTAATAGGAATGATGGAAACATTACAAAAGGAAGTAATACTCACACACCTACTCACATTCACACTAGACCATCAAGTAGGGTGACTCTTAGGCCACTTTTGCCTAATTTCTTAGAAGGGAAACAAACTAGAAATTAGAGGCAACAAGGGAAAGGTGAACAATTTAGTGACTACTTGAGGGAGTACCAAACTCTAGGTGATGAATTTCATGTAGCAATGTCCTTACAAGATTTTTTCACCATCAAGTATACGAACAGGCTAAGGGATAATCACATGGGTCCACAGAATCAGGATCTTCAACATAAACTCGAGAAGTTATCTCTACCTCCTTTGATGGTTCCAACAAATGCACTACTAGGGACTAGGTGCAAAAGATAAATACCTATTTATAACCCAACCCAATCTTGGAGACTGAGGCCATCAGTTTGCTATGTTGCATCTAGACGAAGAGTCCCACGAATGGTGGTACCATGGGCTGGTTATGCTAGGGCATGCCAAAATTACTTCATACCTGGATTTCACATAGAGGCTTATCGATCGATTCGATAAGGACCCAAAGCTACACTTCAGGGAGTTAACACAACTCAAGCAATTCAGGAGAGTAGATGCTTATATTTCAGCATTCCAAAGGCTCTCGATTATGGTGACCAATGTTTCAGAGTACAGATTAGCTATCCTTTTCATTGAAGGATTGTTTAAGCCACTTCATGGTTGGATCAAGGCCTTCTGACCTGAATCTCTACAAGAAGCCATCTTGTTGACACTTGATCTTGAGACCATTCAGCCTACACTTCATCCCAAAAGGGGGAATCCCAAAGATAGCAAATTAGAATCCAAACTAGAGGGGGAAAATTTCAATCAGCCTAAGCCTACCCAACCTAAAATGGACCTTGAGATAAGACAATAGTTGTGTAGAAAAGGGTTATGTTATACATGCAAAGAACCATGGGAACCCAAACACAAGTGCCTTGGAAAAGGAAAGGTGCATTACAGAGAGGTCATCCTTGACAATGAGACTATCTCATAGAGTGATCACGAGGAGAAGCCCCTGGTGCATGACAATTCTAATACCACAGGTGTGACGCATGGTACGATTGCCACATTATTCAAAGTTCCTAAGTACCAACCTTTCAGAGTGAGAGGATTTCTGAGTGGACAGGGGGTTACTTGTTTGGTTGATAGCAAGGCGACACATAATTTTGTTAATGAGGATTTAGTGGTGAAGAGGGGATTGCAGGCTAGATACTTCCTAGGATTTAGTGTCATGATGACTAATGGTTCCAAAATGAGTTGCACTAGTTTGGTTTTGTAGTTGAGCATTCAGTTGAGTGACTACGTAGTCACTAATGATTTATATGTGATTGAAATTGGTGAGGATGATCTTGTCCTAGGGATTCAATGGTTGCATGCACTTAGAAAATATAGCCAGATTTTCAAGTGATGGAGCTAGAATCTAAATCAACTGGGAAGAAGATAGTGTTGAAAGTATTGTCTAATGATGCACCAAAAGTGTCCATACAACTAAGTGTGGGATAGATTTGGGAGTATGAAATTATTTCTATCTAGAGTCAACTATACTTTCCATTTTATCTCAATAGGTGTGAGTTTTTCAGATTTAGATCCAAGATTATCATTGCACACAAAGTTGTGTGATGGCTGTTCGAGAACGACAAGCACAAAAATTAAAGACTTGGTGTCGCTAACTAAAGTTAATTGTCTCGATTGGTGTGAGAAAAATTGTTGCTTAAGAAACTGGAGTCAGGATGACAACACTTCCCAAACCATGAATCCAGGAATTCACACGATGACTTTGATCATGGATCATAGCCTTCGATGCTCTACTATAATCTATTCTTTCTTTGAAACTCCATTTTCAGGATTGTGCAGAACATGGCTCCTCATGGTCATGATACATTTATGAATCTCAGGAGTGTACTCCCTCCATTATCTGATCTCAAATCTTAATCCTCTTCCCGGACATGTTCTCAACTTGTGCCTTGAATTCTCGAAATCTATCAAGGACTTCCTCAGTCTCCTTAGATTTCAAGAAGTAAATCCAAGTCTTCTGGGAATAATCATCGATGAAAGTCACATTGTACCATAATCCACTTAGTGACGCCATAGACATCAGTCCACACAAATCTAAATGGATAAGATTAAGATCCCCTTGGATCTATTGTCACTGCTTTGGAAGGAACTCTTGGTATTCTTACCAAGTGTGCATCCTTTGCAGATGCCATCATGCTCTATACTAAGATTCAGAAGACCAGTAACCATCTTCCGCATAGTGGGAAGGGCTCTGTAACGTAAGTAAGTATCCTATGCCATAGATCACTTAGACTGATAGAGTTGTGCAATAATGCCTGAACTAGTCGTATTGATAATTTGTATAGGCTCTCCTAACGAATACCAATCACATGAGCTGAATTTATGCTAGAGTTCTTGGGCAATGCAAGAAAATTTCCTTTAGAGAAGGAAACCTTGTAGCCTTTGTCCTCCAAGGCTGAAATGGAGACAAGGCTCTTTTTGATCCCTGGTATGAACAATACATCACTCACTTGAAGAGGGATACCATAATCTAGTTGGAAGGAAGTGGCCCCAGCTCCCTTCACAACATAACTAGCATCATCTCTAATTATAACCTGTAAATTATTTTCTTTCTCTACTAAGTTTGTGAGATACTCTTTGTAGCCTGTAATGTGACATGAAACACCACTATCTATCAACCAAGTATCACTATCAGTTGGTACATTACTTGAAAGAGTGAGGATTAATAGGAATCCTTTTGAATCATATTTTGAGTGTTGTGACTCCTTCTAAGATGTCTCTTTGTCAATGTCAGCAATAGAAACATGTTGCTTTAACTTTAATTTACAATCTCGAGCATAGTGGTCATACTTGTTGCACCTATAACATTGAATATGCGAAAGATCCTTCTTTTTTGATTCTGGAACATAATCTATTTTTTTGTCTCTATTTCTCTTGAAGGTGCCTCTTTTTCCTTCTCTTCCTTTTCCTCTTTCTCTAGTAGCATGTGCAACAAGAACTTGACTTTCTTCATTATGGGAGTCTCGCCCATTTCCTCTTGCTGCTAGTCTAGTTTCTTCCTAAATACAATCAACCTGTAGGTGATCAAACTTGGGCAACTTGGATCTCCCACTGATGCTCTAAATGAAAGGTTCCCAAGAATGGGGAAGACCATTGAAAGCCAATATAACAAGATCTCAATCTACAACTATGTCCCCAATAGTGCTCAACTGATCTCTTAGATCAGAGATCTTCATAAAGAATGAAATAACTGACTCCCATCTAGCCATTTTTACATGATGGATTTGTTGTCTTAGAGCGAGGGCTCTGTTGGTATTGTTGATCTTGTATAGTCCTTTTACTGTATCAAACATTTCTTTAGCTGTCTTCATCTTGGAGATGATCAATACTAGGTGATCCTTCATGAAGTCTATCATGATCTTTCTAGCCTTCATACCATTTTTCTTCCACTGGATTTTCTTTGAGTCTTCTAATGGCTCAGGCATATCAACTTCTACGAATTCTAGAAGATCATTCTCTTCTAGGGTAATGAGTACCCTAAACTTCCAAGAGTTGAAGTTTGAAGCCCCATCTAGCCTATCTTCTACCTTGACACTGATCACCATCTTCTATTTTGAGTAACTGCCCTAAACAAAGAATTTTCTTCCACACAACCTGAAATTATGCTTAGTCAAATCTGATAAGTTTTTCTTGAACCAAGCTCTAATACCATGTTAATTTTAGATCAGATATGAATAGAAGAAAATAGAAACATAGAACAATGGAAATAATATTTTTATCCTGGGAAAACCCTTCTACTCAAGGGAGAAAAACCCTACAAAAACTTTACTAATGATAGTCCAAGTACAACAGTGCAAAATAACACTTGAGAATCAAGCCAAGATAGGCAGAGTACAATAATACAATCCAACACTGTCACAAGATAATTATTTCTCTTCCTTAAGTCTTCTATGATAGTGAACTTCCTTCTTGATCACAAAAGAGTGAAATGAATGTGTATGTGTAAATGAGGAGAGTCTCTCTCCTACTTATACAAATCAGGGAGTAAGTTAAAGTCATTCTTCTTAGGCAAACTAACCAATATTGATATTTGTTTGTGTGGGTGACTTGTCTTCTAACTTATTTTGTGGATTATTTTCAGAATTATACTACCTCTGAGAGCTACCCAAACATCAGCGGGGAAACTTTAGTATATGAATTTATTTTATTTTATTTGCAAAGACCTTTGGACAAGCTACAATGAGAAGTTGAAGAGGTATAGTAAAAAAAAAAATCATACATCTAGGAGAGGAAAAGACAAGGGGAATAGTAGTAGCAGAAGAAATATGGTATGGGAAAAGGCATTGAGCAGAGGCAGGCACCCAAAAAAAAGAAATTGAAGTTTTGTTGTTGCTGTAGAAACTTGTGTGTGCAAGGAGAAAGTAAAGAAGTGGGGCGTTGAACATAAAAATTAGAAATTTTCTACAGTTGAAATTATTATTTTTTGTTTCTATGCAAATAGGATAGAATGAAGTATGGTATGGGTTTTGGCTGGCAATTGTGAATGAAATTTTAGTGCCTATGTTGTATAAAGTGAGAATCAGACAATGAAGATTTTGATTGTAAGATAAATCTGCAATAGAGTGTGAAGAAATTTGTTTGAACAAAGCAAGAAAATTAAATTATGTTATTGATTTGCATATGATGCTTGGAAAACTATGATTAAAAATGCATGATAATTCTTCAAGTTTGTGGATTTTACTTTGAGTGTAAATTTGTGAATTGGAATACAAGTTATTTGCTGCAATTTCTGCTTCGGTCACAGTATCTTGCATCATTTGGTATCAGAGTAGGGATCTTGAGAGTGGAGAGGATCCACCTAGACCTATGGAAGAGTTAAGTGGTTGTGGAGAGCTCATGAGGATTGTTGTAGGTAGAGAAGCCCTGAGCAATTGAGAGCTAGGGGGCTGCTAAAGAATCTATTTTCCATATTAAGAGTGTGATGGTAGATTGTAGAGCATGAGGTGAGACTTGTGGAAGATTTTAACCGTTGAGATGGGAAAAAGCTTATGATTTGGGAAGCATGGAGATGGTATGAATAAAATAAGACATGGAGAATGATAAAAAATATAAAGAAGCAATTGGATAATTTGAAAAATGGGAGGCATAGTTGATTGAACAAAAGTATATGACTAAAGAATATGATGATTTTGTAGTAGAGGTAGTCAAAGAGGAGAAAAATGAAGATGTAGCAATGGAAAATGAAGAGGTTGCAATGAAAGATGAGGAAGAGGATGACTTATTGTCATAGATTTTGGTGGTGGAGAATGAATGGTTGGAAAATATTATAGTTGCAGCGAAGGGTGAATAATGATAAGTTGCAGTTGATGAATATGTAGGAGATGTCACAGTGAAGGATGTTGCAACTATGGAGAAGGACGAGGTAAATATTATTGTATTATGTGATGAAATTGATTTTCTTTCATTTTCTATTGAAGAGTATGGAGAAGAGTGCATAGAAATCTTTAATTTCCATGGATTAGTAGATGTAGATTTTGGTAAGGATGTTGTAGGTGGTGATATGGATGGTGGGGAATTTTGGTGGAGGTGGTTGGATTTTGGTAGGCAAAAAACCATAGAATATGAGAAGAATGGAGAGTTTTTTTGGTAGAGGAGATGGTACTAGGTGGATGTGAATCCATGAGAGGAGAGAAGTGTGGTGAATGGAGTTGTGGGAGGAAGATGATAGTTGTTCTAGCATGGTGTTGGAAGAGGAGGAAGAAGAATTAATCTTATGCACTTAACCTAGTGATGGAGTTTGCTATAGGTTGCATTCAACCTAGAAGAGTAGTTTGACTACTCAACTCCACCATTGTGAGCCTATGCTCACAATATTTCTACCTGATGTGTCTGATGCAGGAGCATCCATGTATAGGCGTAATCAACATCAACAAAAAAAATGTTTACCTGTTGTTTGAGTGTGTAGTTTTAATTTTGGTTTTATTTTAAATATTAATAAATGTTTTCCAGTCAATTTTAAAAATTGGAGAATAATAACAATAGCCTATGTAAAATTAATTTTCATACTTACAAGGCTATTTACAACTGGGAAACTTTAGTATATGAATTTATTTTATTTTATTTGCAAAGACCTTTGGACAAGCTACAATGAGAAGTTGAAGAGGTATAGTAAAAAAAAAAATCATACATCTAGGAGAGGAAAAGACAAGGGGAATAGTAGTAGCAGAAGAAATATGGTATGGGAAAAGGCATTGAGCAGAGGCAGGCACCCAAAAAAAAGAAATTGAAGTTTTGTTGTTGCTGTAGAAACTTGTGTGTGCAAGGAGAAAGTAAAGAAGTGGGGCGTTGAACATAAAAATTAGAAATTTTCTACAGTTGAAATTATTATTTTTTGTTTCTATGCAAGAGGGATAGAATGAAGTATGAGGTATAGGTTTAGCTAGCAAATATGAATGAAAATTTTAGTGCCTAATTTGTATAAAGTGAGAATCAATATTGAAGATTTGATTGTAAAAATCTACTGCAATAGAGTGTGAAAGAAATTTGTTTGAACAAAGAAGAAAATTAAATTATGTAATGTTATTGGTTGCATATGATTCATGGAAGCGTGATTAAGAAATGAATTATAGTGCTAATTTTTGGATTTTACTTTGAGTGTGAATTCTTGAATTGGAATAAAAGAGTTAATTTGTTGCAATTTAAACTCCAATGCAGTATCTTGCATCAATTTTTTAAATAATCAAATGCCTAAAAGGGCTAGCTATACGGAGTGATTATGCTAGAGGTTAAGTTGTATAGCTTCAATTTGTTATGGGTTGGATGTCAATACTTTCCTCTTACACTTTTTTTGGAAGAAAAAATCTTTCATTTGCTCCTATAGATTGCTATTATTTGTTCAAATTCGATCGGTCCGGATTTTGCAAGACCTTGAAAACAATAATTTTCAGTATTTTAGCCTTATATATTTTGTATCAAAAAATTCAATCTAATTGAAATAATATCAATTCGATTTGTTGATATGATCATGAAATAGAATAATTGATGCAATAAAATCTCAAATTTTTCAATTAAATTATAACAGCCACCACTTATATAGTAACCTACAAGATTTCCCTAAAATCATTTGACTAAAAGTCACAAAACATAAGAATATAAACATAGGATTCTAAAAGAGCTATTTTAAATATGTATTTATACCAAAATTCCATGATAGGGATCTCCAGTAGTGCATGACCTTGAGGATATTGTGTTGGAAGTTGGAAGGTGTCATTGATGATGCGGTTTGGCAATGGTGCAGGAGCACCTATTTGATCACATGCCTCCATGAGGCCATATTGAGTAATTTGTTCCATTTTTATGTTTTGAGATTCTAATAAGCCCAAGAGGCCACCTTTGTGGTGTTATAGGTCCTAGGATGTTCATTTCTCATATATTGTAAAAATTGTAAAAGTTGCTCAAGAAAGTTGTTAAGCAACTTGTCCAAAAAGTGTCATTAAGGTGTTTTGTCAAAAAAACTAATCAAAAGGTAGTTGAAAATGGTTGGTTTTATTTGGAAATGTATAAATACACCCTCAAAAACTCGAATTGGGGGGGGAGACATCATTTTTGAAGATTGATGAATGGAAACCTCAAATTTTGTGCATTTTCTGATTTTCACATTGTTTCCAGATTGAAGTTGTGATTTGTACGGCTTGGTATGGACTCAAATGATAGAGTATCATATATGGATGGAAAGATATCTATTTCTAGTTTCCAATTATTTTTTTCTTATTGAATTTTATTGAGTTTTGTGGAAGATATGATTATTTTGGTGAGACTGCCTATTCTAACAATATTGTGCAGAATTTACAGTCTGAAAGGTGTGATGGTACAAAATATAAAGTCTATATTTTGGATCTAAAACCAATTGGATTTTTTTTCCATGTGAATATATTTCATTTTCTTCAAGTCTCATAAAATTTCATTAAGATTTGAATAAGTTATGACCATTTTTGTGAGGGCAGGTCTGAACCCTACCTAGGGTTTGCAGTTTTGGAAAAAATATAATAAATTTCATTTACACCATTGGATCTTCATAATAATTGGAGGAAAACTCTATAACTATGTTTTATTCAATCTTACTAGAGGGATTGGCTTCATTATTTGTTTTGTAGAAGTTATTAATGGCTGTTCATTGCACTAAATTGTGGGCTGCCATAGTTATGTTTTCAATGTGATATAGAATGACTAAGAACATGTGTCATATAAATATTGTTTTGGATTATTATTGAAGGTTTGTGAGATGTGTTGTGAATCCTCCTAGCTCTGCATCAAATTGGTATCAGAGCCTAGAAATGATATGGGCTGGTGAAGTTTGTTGGTTTTGTGTTGGTGTTTGTGGTTGTGTGTTGTGCAGGTTGAGGAAGGAACCTGATTGCCTAGGTGTGGCAAAGTGAAGTGGAAGCAAGGAGAGACTTGCTTGTGGAGATGGATTTGTTGAGAAGATTGGAAATATGTTTGTAGGCTGAGGATTCACGAATGAAGAATGAAAGAGAGGAAAAAGAGTTGAGAAAGATGGAGAGAAAGAAGGCAAGACAAATAGAGTTTGAGAAAGCCATGGAAGAGATAAGCCAAAGGTTGGAAAGATTAGACAAAGAACACCAAATTCTTAAGAAAGCACTAAGGAGTTGGCATATACCAATTTCAAAGGGGTTAAGATGGCCTATAAAGAAGATTATGAAGAAGCAAAGAAAACAAAAGAAGGCAGCAAATTCAGTCAAAGATGAAGAAGAAGATTTATGGGCACAATATGTAGCTATTGAAGAAGAATGGAATAGTAAGGTTGGTGATGGAAAATTCAAACAAGAGGAAGAAGAACTCATCAAGGTAGAAGAAAACAAGGAAATTGAGGTTGCAAGTGAATTGGTGTCAAGATTGGATAATTTGGTCATGGGTGAAGAGGAATTTGAAGTACAAGAAGACAAGGAGGAGACCTCAAGGTCTCTATATTTTGTTTCTAATTTTTCTTTGGATTATGTATGTGCAGATTATGAAGGACAAAGTGAAGTGTTTGATGATATGATAGAGTTTTGGGACTTCCAAGTTGCAGGGATACTTGAAAGGAGAAGGCATAAGAATAAAAAAAGGAATAAAGGACAAAATCTGATTGAAAAGACAAAGGACAAGGTGCAACCTAACTGGAAGACTAGAAAGAAGACAATTCAAAGGGGCTTGAATTCTTTTTCCCTGGGGAGTTTGGTGCAGGAGCACCTATTTGATCACATGCCTCCATGAGGCCATATTGAGTAATTTGTTCCATTTTTATATTTTTATATTGTAATAATGCCCAAGAGGCCACCTTTGTGGTGTTATAGGTCCTAGGATGTTCATTTCTCATATATTGTAAAAATTGTAAAAGTTGCTCAAGAAAGTTGTCAAGCAACTTGTCAAAAAGTGTCATTAAGGTGTTTTGTCAAAAACTAATCAAAAGGTAGTTGAAAATGGTTGGTTTTATTTGGAAATGTATAAATACACCCTCAAAAACTCGAATTGGGGGGGGAGACATCATTTTTGAAGATTGATGAATGGAAACCTCAAATTTTGTGCATTTTCTGATTTTCACATTGTTTCCAGATTGAAGTTGTGATTTGTACGGCTTGGTATGGACTCAAATGATAGAGTATCATATATGGATGGAAAGATATCTATTTCTAGTTTCCAATTATTTTTGTCTCATTGAATTTTATTGAGTTTTGTAGAAGATATGATTATTTTGGTGAGACTGCCTATTCTAACAATATTGTGCAGAATTTACAGTCTGAAAGGTGTGATGGTACAAAATATAAAGTCTATATTTTGGATCTAAAACCAATTGGATTTTTTTTCCATGTGAATATACTTTCATTTTCTTCAAGTCTCATAAAATTTCATTAAGATTTGAATAAGTTATGACCATTTTTGTGAGGGCAGGTCTGAACCCTACCCAGGGTTTGCAGTTTTGGAAAAAATATAATAACTTTCATTTACACCATTGGATCTTCATAATAATTGGAGGAAAACTCTATAACTATGTTTTATTCAATCTTACTAGAGGGATTGGCTTCATTATTTGTTTTGTAGAAGTTATTAATGGCTGTTCATTGCACTAAATTGTGGGCTGCCATAGTTATGTTTTCAATGTGATATAGAATGACTAAGAACATGTGTCATATAAATATTGTTTTGGATTATTATTGAAGGTTTGTGAGATGTGTTGTGAATCCTCCTAGCTCTGCATCAAATTGGTATTAGAGCCTAGAAATGATATGGGCTGGTGAAGTTTGTTGGTTTTGTGTTGGTGTTTGTGGTTGTGTGTTGTGCAGGTTGAGGAAGGCACCTGATTGCCTAGGTGTGGCAAAGTGAAGTGGAAGCAAGGAGAGACTTGCTTGTGGAGATGGATTTGTTGAGAAGATTGAAAATATGTTTGTAGGCTGAGGATTCACGAATGAAGAATGAAAGAGAGGAAAAAGAGTTGAGAAAGATGGAGAGAAAGAAGGCAAGACAAATAGAGTTTGAGAAAGCCATGGAAGAGATAAGCCAAAGGTTGGAAAGATTAGACAAAGAACACCAAATTCTTAAGAAAGCACTAAGGAGTTGGAATATACCAATTTCAAAGGGGTTAAGATGGCCTATAAAGAAGATTATGAAGAAGCAAAGAAAACAAAAGAAGGCAGCAAATTCAGTCAAAGATGAAGAAGAAGATTTATGGGCACAATATGTAGCTATTGAAGAAGAATGGAATAGTAAGGTTGGTGATGGAAAATTCAAACAAGAGGAAGAAGAACTCATCAAGGTAGAAGAAAACAAGGAAATTGAGGTTGCAAGTGAATTGGTGTCAAGATTGGATAATTTAGTCATGGGTGAAGAGGAATTTGAAGTACAAGAAGACAAGGAGGAGACCTCAAGGTCTCTATATTTTGTTTCTAATTTTTCTTTGGATTATGTATGTGCAGATTATGAAGGACAAAGTGAAGTGTTTGATGATATGATAGAGTTTTGGGACTTCCAAGTTGCAGGGATACTTGAAAGGAGAAGGCATAAGAATAAAAAAAGGAATAAAGGACAAAATCTGATTGAAAAGACAAAGGACAAGGTGCAACCTAGCTGGAAGACTAGGAAGAAGACAATTCAAAGGGGCTTGAATTCTTTTTCCCTGGAGAGTTTGGTGCAGGAGCACCTATTTGATCACATGCCTCCATGAGGCCATATTGAGTAATTTGTTCCATTTTTATATTTTTATATTGTAATAATTCCCAAGAGGCCACCTTTGTGGTGTTATAGGTCCTAGGATGTTCATTTCTCATATATTGTAAAAATTGTAAAAGTTGCTCAAGAAAGTTGTCAAGCAACTTGTCAAAAAGTGTCATTAAGGTGTTTTGTCAAAAACTAATCAAAAGGTAGTTGAAAATGGTTGGTTTTATTTGGAAATGTATAAATACACCCTCAAGAACTCGAATTGGGGGGGGGACATCATTTTTGAAGATTGATGAATGGAAACCTCAAATTTTGTGCATTTTCTGATTTTCACATTGTTTCCAGATTGAAGTTGTGATTTGTACGGCTTGGTATGGACTCAAATGATAGAGTATCATATATGGATGGAAAGATATCTATTTCTAGTTTCCAATTATTTTTGTCTCATTGAATTTTATTGAGTTTTGTGGAAGATATGATTATTTTGGTGAGACTTCCTATTCTAACAATATTGTGCAGAATTTACAGTTTGAAACGTGTGATGGTACGGAATATAAAGTCTATATTTTGGATCTAAAACCAATTGAATTTTTTTTCCATGTGAATCTAATTTCATTTTCTTCAAGTCTCATAAAATTTAATTAAGATTTGAATAAGTTATGACCATTTTTGTGAAGGCAGGTCTGAACCCTACCTAGGGTTTGCAGTTTTGGAAAAAATATAATAACTTTCATTTACACCGTTAGATCTTCATAAGAATTGGAAGAAAAATCTATAACTATTTTTTATTCAATCTTACCGGAGGGATTGGCTTCATTATATTTTTTATAGAAGTTATTAATGGTTGTTCATTGCACTAAATTGTGGGCTGCCATAGTTATGTTTTCAATGTGATATAGAATGACTAAGAACATGTGTCATATAAATATTGTTTTGGATTATTATTGAAGGTTTGTGAGATGTGTTGTGAATCCTCCTAGCTCTGCATTAGGCAACATGAGCATGAAGTGTATATATATTGCTTGATCTAGTGTTGTCATTGATGTCAACATTGTTATGATCATCTTAGCATAGTTTGAAACAATTTTTTGAAGACATATGTGCAATGCAAGTTGGTCTAGAAAGTATGGCTTATCAGGAATTTAGCTAAGTACTTCCTCTGGCAGTTTTAGGGTTCAGTGCGTCAGTTTTTGGGTATGCACTTCACCGCAAGTGGAGATATCACTTTGCATTTCTAACTATGGTTTTGAGATCATCAGGTGTAGCTATATTCAAAATTTTGTGACATTCTATAGAAGTTTCCCAAAAGATATGAATGAAAGTGCTCAGCCTTGTATATTGTAGATACTTTTTGTATAGTGTATCAAAGCAAGAGATTCTACATTTCTTCACAGATAATTATTTTATTTTGTGATGATCAAGACAAGCTAATAGTTGTCAAATGAATGGGAATTTGAAGGAATATTGAGCTTTGAGTACGCACATTTGGTGAATTGCATGTACACATGAAGGCTTTGTGTTTAGGTCTATTTTTGGTTTACCTAACATGTTTGATGTTTTTTGGAGGACAAGCAAGTAACTTTATCTTATGTTAGACTTATATTAGGTTCATGCCAACCTATCTTGATGTAAATTGGACTTTGAATTAAGGTGTGAAGTGTGGATGAATTGTTTTGTGTGTTACTTCTAATTAGGCCGACCTAATTGAAGTTACACCCGATACACACACACACACATATATATGTATATATATATATGCATATATATGTATATACATATATGTATATATATACATATATATAAGATTAACTTCAAAGTTTTTGAAGAAGAAGTGAGTAGGTGTGAGGTGGTATGTGTGAAATGAGAAGCATAAGATGATGAAGAGATGAAGAGATGGCAGATTGCATGCAAAGTGTTGAAAGATATATGACATGTATGGTGGTTCACCTACATGTGTGTGATGCAGAATTAAGCAGATTGTGAGCAGAGTAGAGTATTAATTCAGATCTATGTGGAGATCATTTTATACTTCAGTGGAACTGTAATCCAACATATGATAGATGTTATTGTATCAGTTCAAATAGGTTGTATATCCACCCCTTCCTTGTTCCTTCTTTTTTCTCTATGGGCAGTGAGTTCACTTGGTTAGTGAGTCCACCTGGCAGTGAACCTTTCTGTAATATCTTATATTTGGATATAATATATTGTGAGCTAACCCTCACCGTGGTTTTTCCCTTTTTGGGTTTTCCATGTAAAAATACTGATGTTCATGTGTCATGTCATTTTGTGGATGCCTTCATTCTTTCATTCATTATTGTAGTTATATTTATTTTGATAATTGAATGGATTATGTTTAATTGGTTTAAAGGAATATTGATTCACCCCCTCTCAGTATTCTGGGTGTTCAACAATTATGCTTACTATCTTGCACTAGGATAACCTTAATTATATTTATTAGCCATAATTAATATAAATCCTATATGATTGATACTATAGAAAAGTTATCTAAATGAACAAATTCAATCCCTTGTATTAGATAATGAAATTTTTTAGTATTAAAATTATCATGTTAATAGCTTATTAGTCTCTTTTATAATATTTTTTTAAATATTCCCATGATTATTCATAAGACCCCATTCAATGCAATTCATTATCTTCTTTAATGATTCCTATAAGCTTCTAACCACCTAAACAATATGTGCATTTGATTACATTGATAGGTATAGGTTCAAGCATCTAGTTATTCCAAAAGGTTACATGAGTACATTATATATTTATAGAAAATAAATACAATTCAAAAATATTATGCTTATTGATAGGCATGGTCGTCAATGCATGTTTAAACCATAATTAGTAAATTGATTTGATTTTCTTTCGTACACCTTTGAATGAGTCATTCCTAAGGATAAACCTTTACTTCTTAATTGAATGCTTTTGTTGCATACTTATTTCCAATCCTTCAAGGTTATTTTTTAGTTTTACGTTACATTTATAGGTTAAAAAAACTTCAATAGCTATTTTTTGTGAAAAATTAATTACATTTTTCTTTAAAATGACTGTAATGTATCCTATTTTTTCTTGCTTTTAATCTAAATTATGGAAAATATGGAAGCATAGACAAGACAAATAAACAAATATGGTAGAACTCAATCGATGTGCTTTTTGTTTTATATCCTCTAAATTGGAAATTCATGAAATGGAGTATTTTAATTCATATGCAATAGTAAAAAATTGTAATGTGATTCCCCCAAATATTTTTATTTATTTTTTTCCCAATTTTAACTCACTTAAATGAGAAAGTAATAATAAAAAATTTGCAATGCAATTCACCAAATATTTGTATTTCTAATTAAGCTTAAGAATAGCTAAAGAAAAATAGAAAATCTAGATACTTCTTTTTAAGAAAATCAATTGATTTCTCAACCATACTTGCTTAACTTTTCTACTTTTCTTATGAATATATCAAGACTTGGTCATGAAATAGATATATACTATACAATGCTATCAAGAATATGTGCTATACAAAGCAAGTAGGGACCTCCATCTATTTTCACCATTCATTCCTTGTAACATTCATGTGGGCTTCAAAATTTCTTTCCTTAATTATATGGTTTTTAATTCATCCACCCTCTTCCATTATCAAGGAATACAATTTCTTCCTTAATTAAATCTTGTTCACTAAAGATTTGGCTTGATACATTTCACCAAGTTTCTTCCATAATTTCTATGCAGAGGTCTCTTCATGGAAATTGATTAAAAAAGAGTCTTCCAAGCACAATCTAATTAAACCCTTGGATTTACAGTCCATAACATCATATCGAGCAACGGAGCAACCAAAGTAGTATCTACAATCCTTGAAACATTCTCATAAACAAAATCCCATAGATCTCTATCTATCAATAGATCCTCCATCTTCAGCTTCCACATTTCAAAATTATTTCCAAAAAAATTATCCACCTTTATTCTCCTTGATGAACTTGCCATCTGAAAATTCTTGCAACAAGATCACAGAGTATCTTCTGCACAAGCTCCCACTCAAATCTAGATTAGTTCAAAAAACCTAACAACCCACAATTGAAACCAAAGGTGATCAGGCTCTAATACCATTTGTAAGGAAGCTAAGGTAGTGAAACAACTTCCTACACTAATCTTGAGAGGAGGATAATGCAAAAATTTATAGATCTTTAAATAGAAATAAACATAAATATCATGCATACTACAACATAGTGATTTATGTGGGGAAAACCCTTTCAAGAAAAAAAACCCACACTCCAAAAGCTGTCAAATCGCCAAATATATTATACAAAAATCACAAAGATTACAATATACTTGCAGAGCAAGCTTCTCATAGGAGTATCACCAACCAAAGATCTAGAGGCAACATGAATGCTATCAGACTCTCAAAATACATCACAATACACAACCTTAATACAACACCCTCATAAAATAGGGTTGCCTTCTAGGGAAAGTCAAGCCAACAAAATATCGACTGCCAGATCTGATACCTAATGATGAACGACCCAAATTTAAAATAATAAAATATACAATAAATTTGGCTTTCAGGGGTGTTTCCCCCAAGCCCCTATCGAGGTGCGTGGCCCCCAAACCCCTCGCAGGGGGGTACCCCCTGCACCCCCCTGCGCTTATCTATCAACAATTCATAATGTAATTGCAAGGTTGAGACACATTTTCTCAACACATTTGAAAAGAATAAAAATTGGGTATTTTTATTAATATTAAGTGTATATATATATTTTATAACTATTTTAATAGGTGCAACTAAAAGTACATTAAATCAAATAATAAATAATTTTGGTTTAAATCTTGTCCCTTGGTATAAATTATGAGAGGATGTGTAACACTCTTGGTTGCTTCCTAGTTGGTTGACCTCCATATTCTCTCCAAATCTAATTCTAGTATTGAATATCTTGACTTCTATATTTGTTGAATTATGTTAATAAAATCTATTATAGAGAATTATTTTTTCTATGGTATTTTTTTTATAATGTTTAGATAATCACTTTTTTGTGCATCACACCATTTTATTTAATTTTAGGATATTATTAAACTTCAAATTTTTGAAAGTTTAATTGACCTCTACTAAACTAACACAAAACTATATAAATTGAAGTCTTAAATTTGTAAGGGTCACTTTTTTATAGTGTGAGGGGATTTGGGAATGTTGAAGGTCATAGATAAGTGGTTTGGTAGGTGGCCAAAAAATGTGTCATTTAGTTTGTTGAGAGTAGCTAGTTATGGAGAAAAAAGATTGAAGAAGTTTAAATAAACCTTGACAAGTAGAGATCAAGAAAAAATATTTTGGACCATCACAAAGTTGTCTAAATTTGTGGGATACATCACCCAATAAATCACACATCCATGCATGTTTTGAATGTGGGCATGAGAGAAGAATGAGATGGGAAATTGTTATTTAATGTGAAGAAAGTGTTGTAAGACTTGCTTTTGGACTTGGGATAGTCAATTGGGGGGTAGAATGAGTTCGATGTTTCTTGAAACTTGAGTTGTGCAATAATGTTTTTAAATTTTGCAAGTGCTTCCTTGTTGTATGAGGATATTTGTGGTCTTAGGAAGAAGGAATGTATGAATATTAAAAGGACTAATGGTCACTTAAACTTGCTATTTTAATTTTTCTTAAGCTGAGTGTCAAAATTTCAATGCCAAATTAGTAAGTATTATAACTTTATTCAAAAGGGTACAAGACTCTCTGAAGTTCAAATACACATGTATATGTTATTAAATTTATTGGAGAGTTATAGGCCAATACCCACAAGATTGTTACTATTTATTTTCTAGTTTAATATGAAAGCTCATTTTAATATTTACCTTGATTAGCTTACAATGTCTAATTTTATTGTTTGCATTCATATTCCTACCACATTAAAACATAAATACAATTTATATAAAAGTATTTGCAAAAATAGATTCTTACTTTATTTTATTACTACTCTTCACACCTAGTTAAGAGAAGGGAAAATTAGAGGGTAGGTAGAAAAAAGTAGTGAATTAAGTATACTAGTGAATATATAATGTTGTTATCAAGTTAAAATGAATCCTCTAAGATAATTATGTCATGATCAATCCGAGAATAATCCTCAATCATGAAGATGCAAACTTCTAAGAAATAATTTGAAAGATCCTTGCTCCTTATTCGACCATGAGTATATGCATAAATAATTTATGGGATTTAGTTAAATCTAGCTTGGATATTGAGTCAATATTCAAATAACATAGATAAATAATGTTGATACATAAAATAAAAGTTTGGAGAAATAGGACCAT
Organism: Sequoia sempervirens; assembly: GCA_007258455.2. Classification (NCBI taxonomy): domain Eukaryota; kingdom Viridiplantae; phylum Streptophyta; class Pinopsida; order Cupressales; family Cupressaceae; genus Sequoia; species Sequoia sempervirens. The sequence continues at coordinate 17,220 of VDFB02382279.1, read as the reverse complement.
AGGTGTGTGTGTGCTAGTTCTTTGTTTACGCTATTGGAAGATTTATTTATCCAAACCTTTACCTCCTTTACAATATAGATTTCCTTGATTTAATTATTTTTGAGCCATTACAATCATTCAAGAATGAATTTTCAACTTCTAGTTTCCTTCTCAATGGTTACATTTTAATGTTTCATTAGTTTGATAACATTTACATTTGCTACCACTACAAGTTGTTAATTATTTTAATTTTTGTGGTTCATGTCTTAATGTTGTCAAGTGAATAATTCAATTAACACTTCTAAGGTTTTATTTATATAATCTCAACCTTTAATAGCCATATTTGATTTTACTATAATAATAATTCTTAATACACTAGTTTAACAAAAGAGGTTTTGAAATATATATGTAATTATCTAAGTTCAATTCTAAGAGAATTTGGGTTTAAAGGAAAAATAATTAATTTTTCAAAATTCCTTCTCATGAGCTTGATGGGGCCACAAAACTATGTTTGATATTTTTTAAAATTTAGACTTAAACATTGAAAATAGAAATATCTATAAAAGTGAAAATCTAATGCCAATTTCACAAAATAATTTAATTAGAATAAAAAAATTGATTAAGTTTAAAATACTTGACTTAATTTAATATCATCAATAGATTTGAAATTAAAACCTTTTTAAACACCAAAAATAATAGGTGAAATTTTATAAATCTATTTTAAATACTCACCAAGTCCAATTTTCAAGAATAATTAGGTTAAAACAAAACTTTGAAGTCCTTTAAGGAATCCAAAGGTTAAATAGGTTCCAATTTAATTATGAACAAATAAAAATATGGATATTTAATGTTGACGAATTTGGCTCCATAAGACACACATCCAAACTAGAGAAAAGTACTTAGTAGTAAGTATGACCATCTCATACACTTAGAAAACAAACATTTGAAAGAGTGCAGCCAAAAAAAATACATTGGATTTGATACAATAGGGAAATCCAAAATCTAGAGAATGAAAAGGATGCAATTTTTTTTCAAAATCTTATTAAAAATCACCTAGGATCTAGGGTTTCACAAGGAAAACTCTAAGTTAAATTGATTTTAAAATAATTTTGGTTCTAGAAAATAGAACTTAAAGAATATTCTGAATAGCTCGATATATCAATTTTTAAAATGATTTAATCAAGATTTTAATTTTTAAGGATGTATAATAAAAAAATTGAAAATTATAAAATTAGAACTTGTTAATTATAATAGCTCAACATAGAAATTGGATAAACCTTAAAAAACAAGGTAATAAAAATAAACTAATAAAATGACAAACACATAAAAAAACATCTTGAAAGAATTAAATAAAGAATACTCCCTTTGAATTCGGTGAGCTTGGAAATCAAATTAATAAATAATAATATACAAAAATATTAATTGTGATATCCATTAGTAAATCAAATATTTAAGTTTATATGGGTCTATGTTATTTTGGCTCCTAAACTTATGTAGATATTAAATAAAATATTTTGCTTATAATTTTGATCATAATTTCTCTTCTATCTTTAACTAAATATTAATTTTCCTTGAAAGGAATTTCTAAAGCCATGGTGTCTTATAGTTGCATTTTTGTTTAAAATTATATTGAGATAGAGGAAGTTGTTTGACAAATAAATGATTTTATGTTGTAGAAGGAATAATCAATGTTATGTGTTTTCTTTTACAATTTTTGAGAATTTGGAGCATCTACTTTGAAACAAGAGTTGTAGTGCAATAAAGTTCTTATAAAAAATTGTTATGGAAAGTTTGTTTTGTTTTGTTTTTGCATATTACATCAACTTTTAGTGGTAGGAAAAAATATTTGGCATGGTTTGAATGCTCTTTGTTCTCTCTATAATTAAATGCTAGTTTGAGATATGATACTTCAATCTTCTATAGATTTAATTGCAACCAAATTTTATCTACATAAAATAGATTATCAATCTACTAAAACTCTACTAGTCAATAATAGAAAGTCATATGTTGTGTTTATTATCTTCTCTTCCAATTTTTGTATGACAATATAAGGTACAACTTTATCATAATTTTTTTTAATCGTAGAATTCTTTGTTCTAAGCAAGCCTAGAAATTCATACAATGGCGAATGCATTATGTGCTCTAGAAAAACCATAAACACAAGATCAAAAAAGTTATCCCTAGTTATTTTAGGGTATATACATCGATTTAAGATGTGGTGGGTTCTTTTCTTTTTCAAAAGATGAGGAGGAAGGTATCCATCAGTGCCAAGGAGGCCCTAAATGTTCGTGGAAGACCTAAGGAAAAAGATAAGAAGAACGAGAAGCATGATAAATCCAAGCCCAAGGGGAGATCCAAATCTCCTGAAAAGTCCAAAGTTATTTACTAGAACTGCTATAAGCCTAGACATATTTGTAAGGACTGCAAAGAAGAAAAGAAGAGATTTGATTCATTTTATGAGTCTGAGAAGGAAGATGGTGATGTATTCATTGCAACTTTGGCAACTAATGCAGGTAATGATGTATGGTTAATTGAATCAGGTGCATCTTTCCATATGACCTTTAATAGAGATTGGTTTTTTGAATATGAAGAAATTCATGGAGGTAAGGTGTACTTGGGTGATGATTCTTATTTAAATATTGTTGGTTATGGTAAAGTTAGAATCAAGTTTCCTGTTGATAGAATAAAAAGGATTAATGGTGTGTTGCATATCCCTGGATTAGCATGAAATTTGTTATCTATGAGCAGACTAATAGATGCAGATGTGCAGGTAGTCCTTTTTGATGCACAATGCAAGATCATTAGAGGTGTTATAGTGATTGATAGAGGTTTCAAATATGGTACATTGTATAAGCTTGATGCATGCATTGTTGAGTGAAATAGTACTTATATGAAAAGAAAGTATGTGGAAGAGGTGAGGGTTTCATCTTAAAGAGATGATCATGGCTTTTGGGTACCCAAGGATACATGGCCACATTGGAGAAAAGGGTCTAAGGACCTTGAAAAATAAAAACCTTGTTGAAGGGTTGTCAAATTTTAATCTTGAATTTGATTTTTGTGACTATTGCATTTATAGAAAACAAAAGTGTGTTCAGTTTTACTCGAGTTCTCATAAATCTTGTGGTGTATTGGATCTTATTCATTCTAGTGTGTTTGGTCTCGTAGATGTTCTTTCAATTAGAACATCCACATATTATGTTTCATTTATTGATGATTATAGTAGGACATGGGTATACTTTCTAAAGAGTAAATTTGAAGTTTTCAATCAATTTAAAGAATTTAAAGCAATGGTTGAGTTGTAGAATGAAAATAAAATAAATTTTTTGAGGACTGATAATGGGGTGAATTTATCTCTAATAATTTTGATAGATTCTATAAAAAATATGGTATTTATAGAAAAAGACAACTCTATATTCTCCACAATAGAATGGAGTTGCAGAAAGAATGAATAGGACACTGATGGAGAAGGCTAAGAGTATGTTGAGTGGTGTTGGTCTAGAAAAAAGGTTTTGGGTTGAAGTTGTTGCATTTCCTGTTACCTAATTAACAACTCTCCTACATCAAATCTTGTTGATAAGATTCCTATAGAGGCATGGTTGGGTCACAAGCCTTCATTAAGAGGTCTTAGAGATTTTGGTGCGAGGTATATGCACATGTGTCAAAGGAGAATCAAACAAAGTTGGAGAATAAGGTTGTGAAATGTATCTTCATCAAATACAGTTATGGTGTGAAAGCATAAAAGCTTTGGGAACTTGTTGCACAAAAGGTAATATATAGTAGAAGTGTTATTTATAGAGAAACTAAGCTTTCTTTTGTTACATTGCAATTAGAACAAAGTAAACAAGAAGATGTGATTTAATTTCCTTCTACACCTGAGAAAGTTGTATCGAGTCCCGTGGATAGAAAAGAAGTTGAAGAGAGCTCATCTAGCTTTGAATCTTCAGAAGAGGAGGAAGAACCTCTGAATCAACTTGTTTGTAGGTCTACAAGGCATAGACAACCACCTGAAAGGTATTCATCTGATGATTGGAGATATATTTTTTCCTTGAATACTAATATGGATGAACCCAAATCGGTAGAAGAGGCATTATGTATGAATGGTGGAAAATCCTGGAAGATTGTTATGGATGGAGAAATGGAAGGTTTGAAAGAGAATACTACATGTAATATTGTATTATTGCTTCAAGGAAGAAAACCTGTTGGTTGCAAATGGGTATTCAAGGAAAAAGAGTGGTTTATATGGAGGTATTGAGAAGTACAACACAAATTTAGTTGCAAAAGGTTACTCTCAAGTTGAGGGTGTTGATTATGGTGAGATATTTTCTCCTGTTGCAAAAATGATACCCAATAGATTTTTTCTTTCTATTGCTGCTGCTTATGATTTAGAGGTTGAGCAAATGGATGTGAAAATTTCTTTCCTTCATGGTCACTTGGAGAAGGATATTGATATGAAACAATCATATCACTACATGGTGAAAGGTAAAAGTAAATTGGTTTGCAAATTGAAGAAATATTTGTATGGCATAAAAAAAATTCCTAGGATGTGGTACTAAGAATTTGATACATTTGTGTTGAGTTTGGGATTTGAGAATTCTAAATCTGATAATTGTGTTTATTATAAAACTGATGGTGATCGTTTCCCATTTATTGTATTATATGTTGATGAAATGTTATTTATTGGTAAATAGAAAGGTATGATTTAAAAACTAAAATCTCAACTTGTAGCTAAATTTAAAATGAAAGATCTTGGTGCAGCTAGACACATTCTTGGGATGGAAATTAGAAGAGATAGAGTGAACAAAAAGATATGTCTTGGCCAAAGTATTCCAATTCAATTTTATAGAGGTTTGACATGCAAGATTGTAGACCATTGTGTGTTCCTTTTTTAGTTGGAAAAAAGTAATCTATATCAAATTTTCCAACATCCCCATTAGAGATGAAAGACATAAGCAGAGTGCCTTACCAGAGTGCAGTTGGAAGTTTGATGTATTCTATGGTTTGTACTAGACCAAACATTTCCTAAGCAATGGGATTTCTTTCCAAATATATATCTAATCCTAGTAGAGTACATTGGGATATAGTTAAAAAAGTCTTCAGATATTTGTGTGGTACCTCAAAGTATTCCTTGTGTTATCATAATAATTTGGTTGAAGACAATTTTTCCCTTGATATTCATGCTTATGTGGATTTAGACTGGGTGGGTGATGTTGATAGAAAATGATCCACCAATGCTTATGTGTTTAATTTATTTGGTGGTGCAATTAGTTGGATGAGTAAGCAACAGGTTGTGGTTTCTTTGTACATTATTGAAGATGAGTATATGGTAGCTACTCATGCTTGTAAAGAATCCATTTGGCTTAAGAGACTATGCTCAAATATTGGAATAAAAAAGGTCCATTGAAAATTTATTGTGACAGTCAAAGTGTGATATGTCTAGCTAAGAACCCAATATTTCATTCCAGAACCAAGCACATTGATGTACAATATCATTTTGTTAGATATATGGTCAAAGATGGTAGGGTGAAGCTGGTTAAGGTAGAGACTTTGATTAATGTTGTTGGGTGAAATCACAATACTGTGTCTCACTTTTTGCCCAAGATGGACATATCAATATTTTTAACTGAATATTCATCTTTTGAGACCTATAGCAGCTAAACCATTAAAAATTTGAAGATGATGTGAACTGGTGATTTGTGGCAATTTGTGTGTAGATTCTAATTTTATTTTTTTTCAAATTTTCCAAAATAAATCATGAATCTTTCAGCATCTCCTTTAATAACTGGTTTTAGACAGAAAACAACATTTTCAGAAAGTAACGTTTGTGTCGTACAACATAACTTTTTTTCTATAAAGGATTAAATTCTAGTTTTTGAAATATAGATTCTCAACATCAATATCTAGGGAAAGGATATTTTTTCATAAATTTTTTTTGCATATTTATTTTTAAATTAATTTTTGAAGTCACTGTAACTATAATTTGGACATACGTGTGTGTCGTACAACATAACTTTTTGGGTATATATCGAAATCCAATTTTTATTTTTTGGCTAAAAAAAGGACATCAATACCTAGGGAATGGGTATTTTTTGAAAAAAATTTACAATGGTTTACTATTTTTTCACCTCTGCACAACAAAGAGCTTGATGTTGAGAGAAAAACCTATGTTTAGCAAAAATTTAAATTTCAATACATGATAAAATAAAAATATATCAAACCTATACTTGTTGGAAATGTCATTTAAAGGGCTACAATCTTGCAAAATATAATTTTTAAATGTTGTTATTTAATCCATCAAAAGGTAAAGAAAAAGTGGGTTTTTGCCAGCTTTTTGATAGGTGCGAAGGAGACTCCATTGTGGGTATGATTTAATACTAGAGGGGTTCTATCCAATGAGGTTTGATCTAAGGGGGTATTATCTACCCATCTTTAATTAAAACCCTTTAGATGGAGCCTCTGAAGACTTAAATCATTAGTTTTTTCCTAAAAAATAGTGATTTTAGGCAAAAATCAACATGTTCCAAAAGTGAGACACAGTATTGTGATTTCAACCTGTTGATTCTTTAACTAATTTTGTGAGCACAAAGAATTTTAGATGGTGTTTAGATTCTATAGGTCTTTCGGCCCCTAAAAATTAAGAGATGATGTTTATACTCCCTCTCGTTGCTCTTGCAAGGTGTTCAAAAATTGAGAGATTTGTTGGGAAAATGTGTCTCAACCTTGAAATTATTTAAGGTATTGTTCATAGGTAAGTGTGGGGGGGTGCTCTGGGATATGTGTATTTTATTATTGTAAATCTAGATCGTTCATCATTAGGTCTCAGATCTGATGGTCAATATTTTTTTGGCTTGACTTTCCCTAGAAGACAACCCTATTTTATGAGGGTGATGTATTATGGTTGTGATGTATTCTAAGAGTTTGATAGCGGTCGTGTTGCCTCTAGATCTCTGGTTGGTGATACTCCTATGAGAAGCATGTTATGTAAGCATATTGTAATCTTTGTGATTTTTGAATAATATATTGGGCAACTTTTGGAATGTGGGGTGTTTATCCCAAAAGGCTTTTCCCCACGTAAATCACTATGTTGTGGTATGCATGATATTTATGTTTATTTTTGTTTAAAGATCTGTAAAGTTTTGCATTATCCCCCTCTCAAGATTAGTGTAGGAAGTTGTTATGTTACCTTAGCTTCCTTACAAAATGCACTTAAACCATTGTGGCCTCCCAATGTATGTAACTTATCTATACTTAGGAGAGTAGAATTAATCAAATAAAAACTAGGCTTTATTATGGTAAATCATTCTAAAAAAAGCACATAGCAAGTAAAAATATCAATTCAATCCATTTTCTTTTTTCAATCACTTATAAATCCTCATTAATTGTTGCATAATACATTCAATAAATTAATATTTTACAAAGGGGCGCCGGTCCTAGCTCAGTTGGTTAAGGTGTTCCCTGTAGCAGGGCGCCCACCATGGATTCAACTCTTCGGCGCTCCCGTGGTACTGGTTGGTGTGTCTCGCCAGCACTGCCGGTCACGGTAAAAAGTTTACCGGCAGTGGGGGGTTATATGGGGGGCCGTGCTGCACCCGATTCCCCTCGTTAAAAAATAAATAAAAATTAATATTTTACAAAAGAAAAATGTTATATCAAATGATAGATGATTACTTAACATGGTATGCTAGATGATATTTACCCACCTTGTTGATTCCCTTAACTTCACCTCCTCTCAAGAATTCAACTACTTTTATTGTCTTATACATGTTACTCAATTATAATCAACTAGATTTGTATTCTAATAATGTATTATTGTGTCAAACCCACTTTTGAAAGCCAAATGAAACATAGAAAAATGGGCTAGGGTTCAAACACATAGGATTTTATATTAAATTTGGAATGTTTCACCAAACTTACTATATATAGAAAGGGGAAAATGGGGTGAATGAACCTACCTATATTCTTCTATTTCATTCAAGAAATGAGATCCCTCAAGTTAAAATCCACTTTCAACCCTTAGGCGAGTGAATTCTTTGAGGAATCTTGCAATTTCCTTTATGTGTGTGAATGGGCTAAACAACACTTTTGGGAGACACACTAAAAATAGTAAATCAAATCAAAACTGAAATGTAAGGCCAGATCTGAGTAGATTAAACATAGAGCTAATAGACACAATTTATTTCATGCAAATCAGATGAGTGGAGGACACTTAAAACTAATCTAAAAAATAGTCGTAAAGTGTCCTATTCTGGTGCAAAGCATCTTGAGATAACTTTTGATTGAAATGACTGAACAAGAGTTTTGGAAGAAATATTAAAATTACCAAATGCACTCATTCATGACATGTAAATATTTGATCTAATAGATTAAACATAATACTAACACAAACAATTTATTTCATGCAAATTAGATGAAGGGAAAATATTGTGCACCTATTACAAAATGTTGTTTCTAGAAGTTGTTTGAGGACTCATTCACCCATTGGTGAATGGATCCTTTTAGGGATTTTCAAAATTAATGTATGGGTCCTCTGCTCCTGTCTCTACACTTCCAGATTCTTCGGGTTTCACAGTCAGACAGTAGGAAATAAATCTGGGATTTGAGTTTCCGTGAGACAACAACAAAGGTGACAAAAATGTAACTTTGCAATTTTTCACTTTTGAGATATTCAACTTTTCTTCAACCTACAAATTTGCAACACACAAAGAGGGGGGGAAAATGTTTATTTTTGGTGAATGGGGGTTTTCCTTCATCAAACCCCATTTTGGTAATCAAACCTTGAAATGAAATAATGGAAATATGGAAGGAATGATGAATGAACAAATGCAATGTTGCAACTCACCAAACCCTTGAATAAACTTCAAGAAATATGCAATATTGATCTTGGTCTTGCATGAAATGGCCTCAATGGATGTGGATCTTGATGCTTAAATCTTACTTGGAATCTTTGACTTGAATGCTTGGATTAGATCTTGAAGCCTACATCACAATGTTAGCTCCAAAAACATGCATGATTGCAAAAGGCTTTGACATGATGCTTGAAAAATTGAATGCTACAAAAAATGATGAAGAAATTTTCTCTTGAATACTCTTGACAATAATCTTGACTCTTGTTAAGTTAACCTCTTGCTAGATGTTTTGAATTGATGAAATAACCTTGTATTTATAGACACTTACCCTTAATTTCCTGAAATTCAAACATTACAAGCCGACCTTTAGAATTTAAATTTAGGATCATAAAAATACCGCCAAAACATGATTTAAAAATGAGTTTCAATTCTTAGGGAGAACCAATTCACCCATAGGCGAATGGATCCTAGGCCCTAATCCTTGGACACGCATTGCTCAATGTGAAGTATTATGTATTGGCATTAATTAATGTCAGGTTTCCTCTTTGGAAAATGCAATTTATTAGGCTTGTAGATGAATTAAAGGGCTTATTAAGGCCCAATTAAGCTCAATTAATTAAAGGAGCCCTAAATAAGTGTGAAAGTGTAAATAAATACATTTTACAACACTAAATTAAGGCTTAATTAAGTCCATTTTAATTAAGAGGGCCCAAATAAGTGTGAAAATGTAAAGAGATACATTTCACAACACTAAATTAAGGCATTATCAAGTTCATTTTAATTAGGAGGGCCCAAACAAGTGTGAAAATGTAAAGAGATGCATTTTACAACACTAAATTAAGGCATTATTAAGTTCATTTTAATTAGGAGGGCCCAAACAAATGAGAAAATGTAAGGGGATACATTTTTCTACACTACACCAAATATCATAGATATTGTTTGTTAAGCATTCAAATATTATTTCTTGTTTGGATATTTCCTTCTCTATCATCCCTCACACCTTTTACCTATATTCCATGTTGGAAAAAACAATAATAGATTCAAGATATAAGACTAATTCTATTAAAATTTTATATATATACCCTAGAATCAATGGTAGGAGGAAGGTAAGAGCTTATGAAATGAGTTATACAATATTGTGGTAGGAAAAGATGAGTATTTAATTGATAATATAAAGTATTTGCATGCAGATCTCGACACATAATACATAATATATGAATTAGATCAACTTGCAATAAATTGTATTCATCACATCTCATCATATGTACATCTTTGATATAATATTGACTTGTATCTCAGTCCTTTTATTATATTTCACATCATTCTATTCTATTACATTCTATTATGTCACATCACATATATTCCACTACTACTTATTTACATCTTTTGATCCTATACTTATATCTGAGTAAAAGTATGTAACGGAGTGTATCTTTTATACATATTACACCCTTTTGATGTTTTGGTGGTCATCTAGATGTGTTTCATCTCCTTTGTAGTGGGCAAAGCTTCTTGTTACATAAAATCTATCTTGCTAACATCATCCCCCATTTGAAATGATTTCTTGTCTAATGGGGGTAGACTCGCAATAGTGCACCCCACTTGTGGGGAATTAGAATTTTTTATGGTTGGGGAGAATAAATTAGTAAACACCTTCATTCAAAGGTGCCTTCATTTAAATGTGACTCCACAATCACCTTTAAATAAAGGAAAACCTTCATTTGAAGATCCCTAAGTCTTTAATATTTTACAAAAAAAAGGTCATGAAAAGGACCTTCATTCAAAGGTACCTTCACATGAAGGTCATTGGATACTTTTGAGTGAAGGTAACTTCATTTAGAGGTCATTGAAACGGTGGTCCTCATATTTTTATCATTTTTTTTGTTTCAAACCTTGGATTCAACCAACAAATAGAGTAAACATAATAATTTAATTTACAAGATTATAGCCCTCAAAGTAAGATTTCCAAAAAATATAATCTTGAATATATTACTTTGATTATTATATTTATTTGTTTTATTTTTTAGTAAGCATGTTTTTTCACCAACATCAAGGTCTATATTCCACACACATGAAAAAATAGAAAAATAGAGAAAAAAATAAAAAAATATATTTGCACATCATATATTGATGTCCTTGTTTTAACAAAAAAGGTTAATCTAGATATGAACAAAACAAGTTATGTGTTATAGAATAAAACTATGCCTAAATTATTATTAATCTCACATAAAAAATTAATAATAAGTAAAATATGCAACAAAAAATTACAAAAAAATATCTGTGAACTAGAACTAGTGTTGCAATCTATGTTTAAGAAATTACAATTTTATCATTTTTTATAAAAAAGGTGCTATGGAATAAATGCCACTTTTTAAAAATAATGTTGACTATAAAACATAAGTTATTAAAAACTTAAATAAAAAAATCACAAATTATTTTTTATTTTTCAAAAAATATACATATTTAGAATATACACATGAAATCTCAAAATTTACTAGTTCACACCATCTTCAAATTCTTAACGGTTTAGTTGTCATAGCTTATAGAAGGTAAAAATTTGGTTAAAAACATTGATTTCAATGTCTCACTTTGGCCAAAATGTGGAAAACTATTGTGGGACCACCCACGGATTTGAGAACACTTGAGGCTTCACTTAATAGCCCTATCATATTTGATAATCTAAGTCTTAGCACTTTCCACAGTTGTTTGATTTGTCTTCTAAGTCTTCATTGATCTTGAATTTTTTAAGTACCAATTATGTAATATTTTGAATTGTAGCCATTTAGGTCCTTCATTAGATCATATGTAGAAGAACCTTGCAATATTTGGTGCTCAATGTTATTCATTTGTATCCTTAGGGCTTATCTATTTGTTGGCCAACTTAGGCAAAACTAATATAATATATTAATACTAGTTATGGCGGTTTGCATCTTGTTGATTTCTATTTCCAAACTAGTGTGTGGAATGAATGTTGTCATTTCATGCCTCATTTGACCCATCATTTACAATTGATCTAAGACATCTCGAATGGGTTGCCTAAGTGTCTAAGAATATAAAAAATCTATAAAATTTTAAGTATGGGTTCTTCTTTGTATTTTCCTTAGTATTTTGTGCTTTTTTTGAAGTTTTTGGGTTGTTAATACCTTCATACCCCCCTACCAATCTCAATATCTCATTTTAATCCTTCCAAAATCAACTAAGTGTTGATTTTGTTGGTTTTTCAAACTTTTGAGGTTTTCTACACATTTATACCTCCTTTGACATCCTTGATCCTTGAAGCTCAAAGGTCGCAAAAATTCGAAGTGTTTGTGTCAGAGTTAGAATTTTGACCATTCCTTATTTGCATACTCCTTTCTCATCATCTCTAAAGGCCTAAAATTTTACTAATTGACCTTCAAAATTTTGTTGTCTCTTGGAGTCGACCTTTTGGTCATCCCCTATTTTGGTATCATGTTAAGCCTCACCCAAAACTATATAACCCCGATAACCCAACGCCTTTACTTTTTGGGATTTTGGGTCCAATCTTCCCTACATACCTATCAGACTTTTCCTCTTGGTGTGTCAAGTTTGAAACTCCACTGTTGGAAGGAAAAAATCCCTACCTTGTTAGATAACTTAGGAATGCCATTAACGCATTTTTAATGTCCACCAACCACCAAATTAAATCCAATGGTACCTAGGAATCATTCTTTATTGGATTGGAATGGACTGGAAGGTGGAAAATGACACTCACCCATGTCCTAGTTATTATTGCAAAGCCATTTTCAGATGTGCCATCCCCAAGTCACAATTTTAAAATATTTCTTCAGAAATTTTCTTGTCCATGCACTCAATCCCATGAGCCATCAATGCTTAGAGGAATGACAAGGGTACAAAGGATGTTCTTTCCACATTTCTATATTTTCAAATCAAATTTTTAAGGGACATTTTTTGTAGAGTATTGATGAGGATGAAGGCTAGGATTTCCTCTACAATACAAATTTTGTTTGCAATTTTAGGTACTTTTCTCTAGGGTATCAAAGAGCCAATAGTCCTCACTTTAAAATATTTCTAAGTTTCAATATATAGAGCATAATAGAATATACATTTCTCTATAATAAATTTGTTATTATTTGAAGTGTAAATGTATGTTGAAGCTTTGTAATCAATAAAAGACTAATATTTTTCCTCCTACGGTTGTACTATGTATCCTCTAACTTTGAGTTGTATTTAATGGATTTTAGTTTCTTTAATGTCTACTACAAGCTAATTGTAGACATCTCACCCCTCTTGCAACTACATTCTCTTTATAGTCTACCTTTTAATAGTGTTTTAATAGAATTTGTGCAATTCATTGTCAATTTTGAAGATTATCTTGTGATTTTAAGGAAACTTAGAGCTCAACTAAGTATTCATGTATCACCAATCTTTCCTTTTATGTTATCTTCCTTCTCCTTTTTCCCTTGTGAATCATTAGAGTAGGATTAGGTTTTTATTGTATTTTTGTTGATTTGGATCAACATTTGCATCTAGGTTTAAAAAGGAACTAACCTTCTCTAGAGGTCTCATCTAAAGTTGGAAAGCTCCCATAGTTGAGAGATCATTCCCATTATTATCCTAAAATATTGAACTAAGTTCAACAAGGTTGTAATTTCAGGTGACAAAAATTTCTAGCATGCTTGGTGGAATCAATTTCATGAACCTCACATCATTTTTCTAAGAATATTGGTTTTGTTCTTATCAATTTCAATCATTGGACATATTCCACAAGCACCTAGTGACTCCATCCTCTTGATTTTAAGATCATGTTGATCATTCATGCTAAAGATAAAAAAAAATGTATCATCATGTAAAGGTAAGTGTTATAAATTCTTATAACTACCTTTAACTTTAACAAGAAATAAAAATATAATAGGTAGCCTTCACCATACTTAAGATTTCAACCAAGAGTACAATCTACACCGATTGGCAATAATTCATCTCAGCTAAAAAAAAAATTATTCCATACTCCTCCCATGGTTGTCCCAAGAAATCAAGTTTTTGTCACCTTCAATGGGGGTAGTCCTCTTGTCTTAGATAATAGATATGGAATTCTAGTAGTTTCTTTAAAAACCATACTCTATTTCACTAGTGAAAATGTCACCACATTTATAGAGCACATCCAAGGCATTGCTAACATCTAATCAATTCATAATATCACAGAGGATAATCTAGATGTTAAACTTCTTGTGACCTCCTTGAAAAGGAAAGCATTACAATGGTATAAAGGGTTACAACCTAATCAATTCATAATTGGGATGAGCTAGGTGAGAAACTATGTGAACAACTTCAAGATAAAAGTAACCATCTTTACCTAATAGAATAGTCAACCACTATCCAAATAGCCCCTCAAAAATTTATGGGAGACTTCAAATTTAGATTCCAAAAGACCTAGGATAGAATTCTAGTCTTGTTCAAGACTTCTCTCAACTATGCATTATTGTATCATTTAAGGGCTTTAACAAATTAGTGTTATGATATAATCTAGGGGGGGCAACCTTGCCAAATACCTATGAGGTTGCTATAAAAGTAGAAAATTGTTTAATACAATATGGGAAATAGCAAAAGGCCTCTAATGCCTTTGTTCCCTAAGATTCCACCTACTCACCAAGCTTATCAACCCTTCCTATATCAACCAATCAACCAAATTCTTTTGTTGCTCCTTCCAATGAACTACACGAAGAAAAGACATTGTTACAAAAATTTGGTAATGGGCTAATAGCTTTAAAGAGGAAACAAGTTCAAAATAACAAACCTTATCAATCTTTTAATCAAGCTTATCAACCAAATATACAACCTTACCAAGGAAATTTTCAAGGAAAAGGTTAGTTAATCTATGAAAGGCCTCTTAATACCTAAAATTATCTTGTTGTATGCTCTTCAAAAGCTATTATTCCAACGCAAAACAATTTATCTTAGGACCATGAATGGTTCTATCAATGCAATCAGCCCCATAATCAAAATTCATGTTGAAATGGGACCCTCAATCAAGATTTGATGGTTCAAAGTGTGAAAACACTCACAAAACAACAAGCTATATCATGTTAATAAGGGGTACTAAGGAAAGAGCAAGGAAAGGTGATTCCATCCTAATGAATTGGGATGAAGGTGAGGTTGATGGTAATGAATAGGTTGGATGAAGGTGATGTCAATGGTAATGAATAGATTGTTGTAGAAAATGAGAGAAATGATATAGTATTGTGAGTTGAGAACAAACCCACCATTTTTTATTTGATGTGCATGAGGAAGAGCTTCCTTGCATAAATCAATAGGCTAGTTTGGTATATTTTTCATTGCAATGTGATTTAGAAGAATTTTAGTTTTTCTTCAATTCATGTGAGGGTCAACAAATGCAACAACAATGTACCTTTGCATTTGGATGGTCTTTTTTCCTCCACAAGTCATGGTTCTTTTGATGTTGACCTATCTTCAAAAATTACCCATGCTTCTATGTGCACACCTGATGCATCGTTAGATAGTTTTAGATAGTTCTAGCACTTTTTTTATGGCTTCCCAATAATGAAAATTTTTATAGTGAAGTGGATCTTCATTACATGGGAAATATCTCTTTGAATTGATGCATGAAAGAAAAAGGATTCATTTGTGGCAACTAGGCAGTGAATGCAAATGTGGTTTGAGGAAGATCAAATCCTTTAGAAGAATCGTCTTTGACAAATGCAAGTTGTTGCAATAGTTTGACACTCAATATTTACAAATCATATATATATTAGAGTAGTTTGTTTAGTTGCAAAGAAGTGTTGTTGCATACTTTTCATTTTCAATAGGAGAATGTATGACTCCAGTTGTCTCACTTTCCTTCAAGTGTAGTATGCACATGTCACCCTTTTTTTTCTCATGTTTGAGGCACTCTCTAGTTTGTTGTGAGGCTAGTCACATAGTATTCAAGAAGAGTTTTCTCCCCTAGGTTTTTTGTGAGGTTCAAGTGACTTCATTCCCAATAGATTGATAAGGCTATTAGATAAATTATTAGCAAGAAATCACCCCAAAAAGGTCACCAAAATATTGTCATTCCAGTCTGATACATTTTGAATGGATCCCTTAAGTGTCCAAGAATGTAGAAAATCCATAAAATTCTAATTCTAGGATTATCTTGGAATTTTCCTTAGAATTTTGTGTTTTTCACATAATTTCAGATTTTTGGGATTGTTCATATCCTCATACATCCCCTATTGATCATGATATCTTACATTAATCCTTCATAAATAGGCTAAAAGTTGAGTTTGTTGACCTTTCTAACCTTTGCAGTTCCTACGCATTCATATCTCCTTTGGCATCCCTAATCCTTGAAGCCTAAAGGTCATAAAAGTCTAAGTGTTTGTGATGAATTCATACTTTTGACCATTCATTATTTAAGTACACCTTTCTCATCATCCCTAAAGGCTTGAAACTTTTCCTATTTCCCTTAAAAAAAATTGTTGTCTTTCAAAGTCATACTTTTGATCATCCCCTATTTTGATACCATGTTAATCCTCAACTGAAACTAAGACCCTAATAGTCCAACACCTTTCCCTTTCGAGATTTCAGGCCCAATATTCTCTACATACCTATAATACTTTCCCTCCCTAGCATGTCAATTCAGAAACTCCACCATTTGAAGATAAGAATCCCTACCTACCCACGAATGACTCAAGAACACCATTGATGCATTTTCAATTCCCATTAACCACCAGATCATATCCAATGGAACCCAAGGATCATTCTTCAATGGATTGGCATGGATTCAAAAAAATGATGCTCTCTCATGCCTCAATGATTTTAGTAGAGTTCTTGGGAAATTTTATTTCCATGCACTCAATCCCATGAGCCATCAATGCTCAAAGGTATGGTAGGGGTATGAAAGATGTTATTTCCACATTTCTAGATAATCAAATCATATTTTGAAGGGAAAATTTCTATCAAGCATTGATGAGGATGATAGTTAAGATTTCCTCCACAACACAATTTTGCTTTTTTAATTTTGGGTTCTTTTCTTTAAGGTTTTATAGACCTAATAGTCCTAATTTTAAAAGAGCTTTAAGTTTCAATAGATAGAGTATTATAGAAAATAATCTTCTTTGTAATAGATTTTTATTCTTTAAGGTGTAAATGTATGTTGAATCCTTGTGATCAATAAAAGGCTATTATTTTGCCTCCTCCTATTACTATTGGGTTTGAGTTGTATATTCTATGGGTTTTAGTTTCTTTCATGTCTACTAGAAGATGATTATAGATATTTCACCCCTCTTGCAACTATATTCTCTTTGCAATTACCTCTTAACAGTTTTTTAATAGAAGTTGTACAATCCATTATTATTTCTAAAGATTATCTTGTGCTTTTCAAGAAAGTTAGAACTCAACTAAGTCTTGGTGCATCACCACC